>SJXQ01008112.1:454464-504572 GCA_006408695.1 Aepyceros melampus
GCTGAGGACTCAGCCTTTGGTCCAGGGCCCTTGGGTAAGTGAAGGCGCCATGGGCTGCAGTCATTTCCCAGGCAGAAATCAGAAGCTCTTTAACCACTCGCTTCAGCCCAGGAGGGACAGGAGTGGACCATGCTAAGAAAGAACACTCAGTGTTCATGTCTGAGGCAGGAAGGAGCTCGGGGCAAACAGGACAGTGGCGTTGTTACCTCGAAATTGCCATGTGCTTGTCCATCCGAGCTTTTAGTTCTTCATTCTCCTGCTGGAACCGCTTCAGTTTGTCCACCAGTGCTGTGTTATTGTCCACCTTGGCATAAACGAGAGTGTCAACATTCATACATTAAAAATTACATAAGGCCCCTTATTCCGTGAGGTACCTTCCTGATACCAGTGTAGACTACAGAGATTTCATTTAGGAAAGTTTTTTTTTTTTAATTCTTTTCAAAGTTAACAGTATTTTTATTTTATTTAAAAAATTTATTATTGGAGTATAATTGCTTTACAATGTTGTATTCGTGTCTGCTGTACAACGAAGTCAATCAGCTGTATGTATACAGATATCCCCTCCCCCTGGATCTCCCATCCCACTCCTCTAGGTCATCACAGAGCACTGAGCTGAGCTCCCTGTGCTATATAAAGCAGCTTCCCATTAGCTGTTTTACACACGGTAACATATATAGGTCAGTGGCTACTCTTAATTCAGCAAAGTTGAATCATGTGTTGAACGTCTCTACACTGATGCACTGCAAAAAAGAGTCTACTACAGCAAAACAGAGCACACGGATATTACTTTTCAAATGTATGCCAGGGCATGTGAAAACACACACACACCCAGGGGCTACTGATTTGTTCAAGGTCACGCTGTTTTAGAATTCCCAAGAATTGGTGCCCTGCCCTTGGAGGCTGTGCCTCTTTGAGTTTCACGGTGATAAAGAAAACTGCAGCCAGGCAGCCAACATTTATCAGAGAGCCTACAGCTCTCTTTATGGTCAATTTGGGGAAAAAAAAAAAAATCCCACATTCGAGAAAACTCAGTTCGTGGCAGTGTTTAACACGCCCTTAATCATGGTTTCCTGGTGACTCGTCAGCATGTCCCTCTGAGTAGCCACAGGGTGCAATCCACAGAGCTCTGTGGAGCCTCAAAACAAAGAAGTGCATGACAAAAGGCACCCCTCCTTAGCTGAACTGAAGACACGTTTGTTTTCCTTGAAAGTTTAGCCTGGGAAGGACAACAGGCAAGCAAACTAATCTGCGAGATTAAAGGAGAAAAGCCCAGAAGACACCTGAATCAGCTAATGATGAAG
The DNA here is from genome assembly GCA_006408695.1 of Aepyceros melampus. Classification (NCBI taxonomy): domain Eukaryota; kingdom Metazoa; phylum Chordata; class Mammalia; order Artiodactyla; family Bovidae; genus Aepyceros; species Aepyceros melampus. The sequence continues at coordinate 455,766 of SJXQ01008112.1, forward strand.
AGCTGAATACACTCCTGCTCACTTTCTAAAGGTAAGATTTCATTACCCTCTCGGAGGAGACATCACAGCTCTGTCCAACTTCATGCTAAGTCCTTGTCACTGCTGCCTGTGACTAAGCTACTCTCATTTCAACTGTTTGCAGTGCTGGTTTGACAAAAGGCACCCCTCCTTAGCTGAACTGAAGACACGTTTGTTTTCCTTGAAAGTTTAGCCTGGGAAGGACAACAGGCAAGCAAACTAATCTGCGAGATTAAAGGAGAAAAGCCCAGAAGACACCTGAATCAGCTAATGATGAAGAGCTGAATACACTCCTGCTCACTTTCTAAAGGTAAGATTTCATTACCCTCTCGGAGGAGACATCACAGCTCTGTCCAACTTCATGCTAAGTCCTTGTCACTGCTGCCTGTGACTAAGCTACTCTCATTTCAACTGTTTGCAGTGCTGGTGTTTTTTTTAAATTGGAGTATAATTGCTTTACAATGTTGTTCACTTCCTCTGTACAACAATGTGAAGCAGCTATCTGTGTACGTATATCCCCTCCCTCTTGAGCCTTCCTCTGATTTCCAGCTCTCTGGGTCATTGCTGGGCACCAAGCTGAGCTCCCTATGCTATGCAGCTTTCCCATGAGTGATCTGTTTCACACACGGTAGTGTGTGTATGTCAATGTACTCTCTCAGTTCGTCTTCCCCTCCCCTCCTGTGTCCACAGGTCGATTCTCTACGTCTGTGTCTCTATTCCTGCCCTGCAGGTAAGTTCATGACAATTTTTCTAGATTCTGCATATATGCATTAATACATGATCTTTGTTTTTCTCTTTCTGACCTACTTCACTCTGTGTGACAGACTCTAGGTCCATCCACATCTCTACAAATGACCCAATTTCATTCCTTTGTATGGCTGAGGTACTATTCCATTGTACATACGAACCACATCTTCTTTATTCATTCATCTGTTGATGGATATTTAGGTTGCTGTTGTAAATAGTGCTGCAATGAGCCCTGAGGTACGTGTCTTTTTTGCATTGTGGTTTTTCTCAGGGTATACGCCCAGGAGTCGGAGAAGGCAATGGCACCCCACTCCAGTACTCTTGCCTGAAAATCCCATGGATGGAGGAGCCTGGAAGGCTGCAGTCCATGGGGTCATTGAGGGTTGGACACATTGGACACAACTGATGTAACCTAGCACCAGCAGCCGCATGCCCAGGAGTGGGATTGCTAGGTCATATGGCAGTTTTAGTTTTTTAAGGAACCTCCATACTGTTCTCCATAGTGACTGTACCAATTTACATTCCCACCACCACCATCTTATTATCCAGAAAAAACTCAGGACAAGCCAACCAGGTGAAATATCCCCAAAATGTGACTAACATGCAAAATAGAGGGAGCCTTGGAATTTCCAGGAAGTATAAAGGAATACAAGATAAAAACACAAGGTGGTAAAATCTGGAATTAAATACTGGGTAGTGATTGGCCTTAAAATAGTATCTCTTCCAATTCCTCATTTTACTGGAGAGGAAACTAGCCCGGGAAACCAGTTCTCAGAGCTAATGATCAGCAGGGATAGTTTTTTTTGTTTTGCTGTAATGGAGAAAACCTCTTTGCTTTCTAAGTGTCTTATTTTTGACAAAGGCATGGAGGTTACAAATAAACAAGGTAACAGTGGGCTTATCTGTCATCATATCAACCCCTCCTTCTGCATATACACCATGCCAAGCTGACCAAGTTATGACCAACCTAGACAGCATATTGAAAAGCAGAGACATTACTTTGCCAACCAAGGTCCGTCTAATCAAGGCTATGGTTTTTCCAGTGGTCATGTATGGATGTGAGAGTTGGACTGTGAAGAAATCTGAGCGCCGAAGAATTGATGCTTTTGAACTGTGGTCTTGGAAAGAAGACTCCTGAGAGTCCCTTGGACTGCAAGGAGATCCAACCAGTCCATCCTAAAAGGAGCTCAGTCCTGGATGTTCATTGGAAGGACTGATGCTGAAGCTGAAACTCCAATACTTTGGCCACCTGATGCAAAGAGTCGACCCACTGGAAAAGACTCTGATGCCAGGAGGGATTGGGGGCAGGAGGAGAACGGGACGACCAAGGATGAGATGGCTGGATGCATCCTGACTCGATGGATGTGAGTCTGAGTGAACTCTGGGAGTTGGTGATGGACAGGGAGGCCTGGCGTGCTGTGATTCATGGGGTCGCAAAGAGCCAGACATGACTGAGCGACTGAACTGAAATGAACTGAAGCTGACCATGGCAAGGGACAGAAATACTTGTGGATCAACGAAAATTAAGACGGATGAGTAATTTTACAGCGGAGTCTGATCTTACTGCACGTGAGGGCTTGAAAAGTTTTGACGTGTGAGTGGCAGCGTATGGGACAACCAGCTATTAACAGGATTATCTGAGTCAGTGCTGGCGGCCATGCCGGGCAGGCCCGAGACCTGATAGAACAGGGAGGTCTATCCCTCTGGCAGAAGCTGGTATATACCAGGTTGGGGCCATTAGAGACTATGAGCTCTTTCCTTCCTTTACAAAAGCAAACTTTCCTGGTAATTCAAAGCATCCATGTATCCACATGGGGGTTAGCTCTTACCTCTCTTGAAAGGTAATAGTCTCTAGAAGAAAACCAAACAGCAAAAACAAACAAACAAAACAATGAGTAAGGAGCACCTTCCATGCTCCCTATTGTCCAGGGCTGGTTTGGGTTTGACTGAGGCATCTACTCAACACTGAGTCACCTACAGTTAGGGGGAAAAGGGACAACCTCCCACAAACCCCTGGATCGACTCCCCACACACTGACGTCAGTTGTCTGTCCTGGAGGGCACAAACTAAACTTTATTCCTGTTTTTCATAGCGCTGCCTACTTGTCCAACCAGGTTAATTGTATAAACGTGCAATTCTTTTATCACAGTCTAATATTCCCATGAAGCAAGATGAAGAATTGAGATATTTAGCAAGATTGAATTGCTCTGAGAGGACTAAGGACACAACTAATTTGAGCATAAGAAAGCCCTTGAGCTGCTGCTGCTAAGTCACTTCAGTTGTGTCTGACTCTGTGCGACCCCATAGATGGCAGCCCACCAGGCTTCCCCGTCCCTGGGATACTCCAGGCAAGAACACTGGAGCGGGTTGCCTTTACTTCTCCAATGCATGAAAGTGAAGAGTGAAAGTGAAGTTGCTTAGTCCTGTCTGACTCATGGCGACCCCATGGACTGCAGCTTACCAGGCTCCTCCATCCATGGGATTTTCCAGGCAAGAGTATTGGAGTGGGGTGCCATTGCCTTCTCCGGCCCTTGAGCTGGTGGTATATTAAATATCCACTTTTACATTATTTAAACATTGTTTTTATGCAGGTGGCTATCCCCAGACCACAGATATGAATGACCTTTGTTGTTATTTTTCTAAACACTGACTGCTCCTTTTGCATATTCCTTGGGGTGGGGGTGGGGGGACAAAAAACTGTTGCAGAAGGCAGCAATGAATAAGCCTTAAGCTAACATAGAAAAGAAAATGTAACCTCTTTTACCTTTCCTATGTTTCCAAACATCTCTAGAAACGAAGACAACCTCATAAATCTAGCTTAGAGGCCTCAAGTGTTACCTCTGCTCTGTAATGCTCTGCACTAAACTTACCAGTTTCTCCATCTTCATTAACTTGACGTCCTGTTGGTGCAACTTCTCATTCTTGATCTCAAGCACGGCTTTCAGGCTTTCTAACTCTTGCTCCAAATACATGATCTGAGGGTTTTTCTGGAAAAGACACAGCAGGATATGGCTCTGACTGATCAATTGAACACAACTGCATGGCTCATGTTCTTCATACAAAGACATCTTTGATTAGATTTAGAAATTAAACAAGTAGCAAGAGACACTGACCTTCTTTTGCAGGTTCAAAGAGCAGAAAAGAAGGGTTAAGATAAGATGGCTTCCATCTCAAAGTCTTTGGTCTTAAAAACGATATAACGCATTCCATATTTGAAAACATTCTCACTTATCAGTAACTTAATATGTTAAAAAAATATTGGTAGCATCAAATATTTTATGGAAGTAAGAGGAAAGCTATAGTTTACAATATAAAACAGAATTCTGGCTGCAGAGTATGTTTGGAGGGAGAACAGGGAACGATCGTTCACTCTAACCTAAGTCAGTGACTGAGGGGAATACGCGGGCAGTGTGTTTATAGGACTCTCTGGCAAACAACAGAAATACAATCACGTCCTGAGTCTTTCGGATGTTTGCCATGATAGGCATGTGTTGACCTGGCTGTCCTTCTAGGGCAGAATAATGCCCCATCAGTGAGTGACATCCCAGCACCTACATGCCATAGGATGCATGCACTGTGAAAATTCTATCCAAGATAAATCCTACGTAAGGGAAGAACAGCCTGTGAGAGTCCACCACCAGGGTGGATTCCCTGACTCCTTGGCCTTAATTATGGAAATTCAAGTGAACCTTGAATACAAGTTAACCTATGATACAAGTTAACAGCGCACACACCTTTGATCAAATGTTAAATGAGGGAATTCCTCAGATAAGCAGTCAGTGGTGATGGTGTGCCAATCATCCGAACTTTCCTCTGGACAGCAGTTAATGCTCTGGGGCATCCCTTAGGGGGAATCAGGAAAGGGTGCCCGTGGGGACCGCTTCACAGAGCTCACTGAGGGACCCAAAAAAAACTGGGAGGATTCAGAGAAGTAAGGATACAAGTTGGAAGAGAAAGTTAAGTTTACCAGAGAAATTCATGTTTTTCAAAAGTGAGGATTAGCCATACAGTGAAATATTGTTCAGCCAGAAAAAGGAATGAAATGTCTGTACCTGTTACACTATGCATAAACACTGCAAAGAAAAGCTGAGGGAAAGAGGCCAGACACAGAAAGGCATGTGCAGCATGATTCCATTTCAGTGAACTGTCCAGAGCAGGCACATCCATAGAGACTGAAAGGAGACTGGTGAGTCTGGAGGGCTGGGGAGTTTGGGTTTGTTTTTGTTTTTTTTTTTTTTTGGGGATGGGGTGGAGAAGGATGAGTTAATAGCTGCAGGGTTTCTTTGGGGGCGGGAGATAAAAATGGAATTAGATCCTGGTGAACAAGGCACAACTTGTGAACTGCTGATTTTTTTTTTTTTAAAGAATGACTATTGTGGTATATAAATTATATCCCAATATAGCAAGTTAATTTTTAAAAAAGTGAACTCTTCACATAAAACACTCTGACCCTAATTGAGGCTTTTCCTATCTTCCTGAAGGTATTAGCATAGATCACTAGCAATATATTGGATTTCATCTGTTATGTCAGTTTCTAGAATTAAAAAAAAAAAACCACTAGTAACCAAAGAAGCCACTGTATACAGTTGAAAACGCATACTGCAGGCTATGAAAAGGACTCCAAACCCATACTGTTTCTCTAGCTGCTGAATACTTAATGGACTCTAAGAGACACGTTGAACAGAAGGAAAATTCAGTAGTGATGGGAGAGCGTACACAACTTACTAAATTTGCTTTCTCTCTTGATATTCTTTTCTGCTCTTCTGATTTCAACTTTTCATTTAAAGCATCATTTTCACTCTTCAGGTCACTGATTTGTTTCTGAAACACAAACAATGAAATGTGGAACAAGCTGGCACCAGAAACGTGGCAGACATGCAGAGAAACATACCGAAACCACACAAGCCTCAAGACTGATGACCGGGTGTGCATGCGTTGGAGACTGAGATTACCTACCTCTAGTGATTCCTGCTTCTCGTAAAGCAGATCCTCGAGGGACTTCTTTTCCATTTCATGGCTTTTCTTGATTTCTGGAAAGAAGTGAGTTTTGAATCAATACCACCCTGTGAGATCACTGCATTCTACATTCATTAAAGCATGTGGATATAAGAGTTGGGACTGTGAAGCACTGAACCTATGTTACTTTGCATTTGTATGGTACTTTTGTATAAATTAAGCTACTTGGTCTCAAATTAGCCCGTGAGGTGAGTAGGGCAGCTAATTCCCATTTCATGGATGAGAACATAGAGGCTCAGAGAGGCTAAAAGACCTCAGGGAATGTAGAGCATGCCTTCAGATTCCTGGGCTGAGTCTCTGTGCTCTATTCTAGCTGCTCTACCTGAAGCAAACAGAAGCCTCAGAGTAAACCCATCTCCAACAGAAAGGAAGAAACCCAGTGTTCACTAACATCTGCCCTGGGCCAGTCACTCCACATGTTCCATCGCTGACCTCACACAATACATCTGTTTTTCTGGTGAGAAGGCCCTGACAAAGCTCTCTGTATAGAAGTGCTTGGTGTGGACCCTTCACTGTGGGCAGGATGTAAACGCACAGATCCTTCCTAGGATCTGAAGTGGTCAAGCACAGCTACTACCAAAAAGGCTGTAAGGTTCCTTAAAAGTTGACTCTCTTTCCTAAAAGACTGGCATTTATTTAAAAACAAAACAAAACAAAACAAAAAAACACACCTCTTATCTGCCTCCTTAGGGGAAAGGGCATGTACCACTCCCAATAAACAATGCAAAAAGAAACCAAGAAACCCTCCAAAACTGAACACCACAGGGCATTCTCTGGAGGGGAAGTTATGAATCATTTCTGTGTGGAAACATACCACGCTGTTCCATGAGCTCTTATTCTATTTTAATAGAGAAAAAGCATTCTTGCCTGAAAGGGAGTTTTCATAGGCCTTCTTTAGCAATTCTATTTTCTCGGAGTGGCTTGCTTCGATTTTCAACTTAGAGGTTTCATGAGTAGCATTTAAGTTGTCAAACTGTAAGAAAAAACCAAAACAACAGTTTACCAATAAAATCAAGTCCTAAGGTGAATGAATAATAGGCGGCAGCATTAGGAGATGTGACACATTAGCTTGCATCCAGTCTGAAGGGCTACCGGGCACATGTAAAGCTGAAATGAAAACTTGATTTTAAAAGGGAGCAAGGAAATTAGAGAGAGGTTTAGGATGTATGATGAAGTGAAAAACACGAAATGCAAACCAATGTTTTAGCAGTACCAGAATGCTTACAAAGGGATTATTTCTATGTAGTAGGATAAAGGGATGTTTAATTTTTTTTAATATATCTGAAAAAAAACTCCAAAAATATTAATTTGAAAAGATACATGCACCCCACTGTTCATAGCAGCATTATTTCTAAATGCCAAGACATGAGAGCAACCAAAATGTCCATCAGAATAGATCAAGAACACGTGGGGTGTGTGTATATATATTTGTGTATGTATATGTACATCTCTGTGTGTTAGTCTGAAGGGCTACCAGGCACATGTAAAGCTGAAATGAAAACTTGATTTTAAAAGGGAGCAAGGAAATTAAAGAGAGGTTTAGGATGTATGATGAAGTGAAAAATACAAGTTATTAAACGAGAAAACAAGAAATGCAAACCAATGTTTTAGCAGTACCAGAATGCTTGCAAAGGGATTATTTCTATGTAGTAGGATAAAGGGATGTTTAATTTTTTTTAATATATCTGAAAAAAAACTCCAAAAATATTAATTTGAAAAGATACATGCACCCCACTGTTCATAGCAGCATTATTTCTAAATGCCAAGACATGAGAGCAACCAAAATGTCCATCAGAATAGATCAAGAACACGTGGGGTGTGTGTATATATATTTGTGTATGTATATGTACATCTCTGTGTGTATATATACACATAAACAATGCAATACCATGGAGGCATTAAAAAAAGAATGACATTTTTCATTTGCAGCAACATGGATGGCCTTGGAAGGTGTTATGCTAAGTGAAATAAATCAAATCACTATATAATATCACTTATATGTGAAACCTAAAAATTATAGTAAACTAGGGACTTTAACAAAAAAGAAATAGACTCACAGATATGGGAAACAAACTAGTGGTAACGTGGGGAGAGGGAAGGGAGAGAGGTAATACAGGAGCAGGGGAAAAAGAGGTAGAAACTATTAGGTATAAGATAAGCTACAAGGATATATTATACAACATGGGGGATGCAGTCACTACTTTATAATAACTATAAATACAGTTACAATCTTTAAAAATTGTGAATCCCAATCTTCTAATTCATCCAACTCTCCTTCTTAGTAAACTAGGGACTTTAACAAAAAAGAAATAGACTCACAGATATGGGAAACAAACTAGTGGTAACGTGGGGAGAGGGAAGGGAGAGAGGTAATACAGGAGCAGGGGAAAAAGAGGTAGAAACTATTAGGTATAAGATAAGCTACAAGGATATATTATACAACATGGGGGATGCAGTCACTACTTTATAATAACTATAAATACAGTTACAATCTTTAAAAATTGTGAATCCCAATCTTCTAATTCATCCAACCCTCCTTCCCCCACCCCTCTTGGTAACTGTAAGTTTGTTATCTATTTCTGTGACTCTTTCTATTTAGCCAGTATTTTATAATAACTGTAACAAGAGCATGGACTTCCTTATACCTCATATGGTAAAGAATCTGCCTGCAATACAGGAGATCTGGGTTCAAGCCCTGGGTCAGGAAGATCGTCTGGAGAAGGCAATGGCCATCCACTGCAGTATTCTTGCCTTGAGAATCCCATGGATAGAGGAGCCTGGTGGGCTGCAGTCCATGGGGTCGCAAAGAGTCAGACACGATTGAGTGACTAACACTACATAACTGGAGTATAACCTTTAAAAATTGTGAATCACTATATTGTAATTCTGTAACTTATATAGTGGCTTCCCTGGTGGCTCAGTAAAGAGTCTGCCCACAATGCAGGAGACCTAGGTTTGATCCCTGGGTTGTTGGGAAGATCCCCTGGAGAAGGAAATGGCAAGCCACTCCAGTATTATTGCCGGGAGAATCCCATGGATGAGCCTGGTGGGCTACAATCCAGGGGGTCACACATGACTAAGTGACTAACTTTCACTTTCAACCTTTAAAAATTGTGAATCACTATACTGTAATCCTGTAACTTATATAATCTTATACAGCTATATTTCAATTTAAAAAAATTTTTAAAGGGTTGTTTAAATTTTATCTTTTTTCTTTCAATCTTTCACTCAACATACATACATTGCTTTGATCATAAAAATTTACTTTAAAAATTGTTTCATTTATTTAAATTATAATGAAATTCATCATAGGAAATTCATCATCATATAATGAAAGGCATCATAGGAAGACCCTCATCAGACAACAGTTAGAATTCAAATTAACAGCAATGTCCAAGCACATGCTCAGGTTCTAATTCTTTTCAATCTTTCACTCAACATACATACATTGCTTTGATCATAAAATTTACTTTAAAAATTGTTTCATTTATTTAAATTATAATGAAATTCATCATAGGAAATTCATCATCATATAATGAAAGGCATCATAGGAAGACCCTCATCAGACAACAGTTAGAATTCAAATTAACAGCAATGTCCAAGCACATGCTCAGGTTCTAATTCTCAAAGTACAAACCTGCTCCTGTAATTGAGTTTTGTATTTCTCTGCTTCTTCTATGTAGATGTTCTGAAGCTTTTCACATTCCCCGGTGTAAAATTCTTTAAGCCGATTCTCCAGCTCTGTTAGATCAGTCTGGTGCTGCTGGTTTAGCTTCTGGACAAATCCTTCATAAGCTATTTGCAACTCATTCCTGGCTTTTTCTAACTTCTCACAGGTGGTTGAAACAGTGACTGAAAAGAGATGGAAAAAGGCAAGGGAAGATGACCACAGCCTGCTAAACGGCCTATATTCATAACATTCACACACAGCTGTGATCACTCAGAAAGCAGTACTCAATTCTCTTGGGACCAGATTCTCAACCATAACAGTGCAGAAGTGGAGGGTGAAAGGGAAGGAGAGGAAATGGGCTCTGGCAGCAAAAGGCCAACTGTCTGTCAAGCAGTAAGAGAAGTCCTTGGGCAGAGCCAGGTTCCCAAGTGAAGAGCACCCTTATGTGTGGTGACCAATCAGTGCCCGGGCCTCAAGGAGAAGAGGCTCTGATTGGCTGAGGTGTCTAAGGCAGGCCAGCCCCTAGGGGAGGCGGCTGAGACAGAGAAGAAACAGAAGGTAAGACCACAAAGAAACAGAGTTTAAACTTGTACCTGATTGGAGCCAATTTAGGCTCATTACTTCAAAAATACAGTAAGAAAACTAAAAGATTATATGGAACACAAATCATCAGAACATAAAAACTTTAGGAAAAACACATTGAAAAGCCACACTACAATGTGAATAAATTGAAAGGTTAACATTTTAAAAAGGCAAAGAAATTTTATAAACGTAGTTTAAAATCAGACCATCCTAACCTTTCACTACCACTACCTAAACAGAATTATTAACAATACCTTGCAGAACTTGCACATGAATAAATACCCACACATGCTGTAATAAATCCTGAAAGAAATGGGAGAAAACACTTGCAAACAAAGCAACTAATAAGGGATTAACCTCCAAAATACACAAACAGCTCATGCAGTTCAATATCAAATGAACCCAATCAAAACATAGGCAGAAGAGTCAAATAGACATTTCTCCAAAGAAAACATACAGATGGCCAACAAACACATGAAAAGATGCTCAATATCACTAATTATTCAGTTCAGTTCAGTTGCTTAGTTGTGTCCGACTCTTTGCAACCCCATGGACTGCAGCACGCCAGGCCTCCCTGTTCATCACAAACTCCTGGAGTTTACTCAAACTCATGTCCATTGAGTGGGTGATGCCATCCAACCATCTCATTCTCTGTCATCCCCTTCTCCTCCTGCCTTCAATCTTTCCCAGCATCAGGGTCTTTTCCAATGAGTCAGTTCTTCACATCAGGTGGCCAAAGTATTGGAGTTTCAGCTTCAATATCAGTCCTTCCAATTTCTCCTTTAGGATGGACTGGTTGGATCTCCTTGCAGTCCAAGGGATTCTCAAGAGTCTTCTCCAACACCACAGTTCAAAAGCATCAATTTTTTGGTGCTCAGCTTTCTTCACAGTCCAACTCTCACATATATACATGACCATTGGAAAAACCATAGACTTGACTAGATGGACCTTGGTTGGCAAAGTAATATCTCTGCTTTTTAATATGCTGTCTAGGTTGGTCATAGCTTTTCTTCCAAGGAGCAAGTGTCTTAATTTCATGCCTGTGGTCACCATCTGCAGTGATTTTGGAGTCCCCCAAAATAAAGTCTCTCACTGTTTCCATTGTTTCCCCAATCTATCTGCCATGAAGTGATGATATTGGGACCAGATGCCATGATCTTAGTTTTCTATGAGGTTATCACCTCACACCAGTCAGAATGGCCATCATCAACAAAATCTGCAGACAGTAAATGCTAGAGAGGGTGTGGAGAAAAGGGAGCTCCTACACTGTTGGTGAGAATGTAAAATGGTACAACCACCACACAGAACAGTATGGACATTTTTTAAAAAAAAAAAAAACCCTAAATATATTACTACCATATGACCCAGAATATACCCAGGGAAAACCATAATTCAAAAAGATATATGCACCCCAGTGTTCACTGCAGCATTATTTATAGTATCCAACACATAGAAGCAGCCCAAGTATCCTCTGACAGAGGAGTGGATAAGGAAGCTGTGGTACATATATACAATGGAATATTACTCAGCAGTTAAAAGGAACAAAACCATTTGCAGCAACATGAATGGACCTAGACCTTGTCGTCCTGAGTGAAGTCAGACACAGAAAGACAAATATCTTGTAATATCACTTACATGTGGAATCTAAAAAAAAAAAAAAGGAGGGGTACAAATATTTACAAACTAGAAGCAGAGTCATAGATATAGAAAACAAATTTTTGGTTACTTGGAGGAAAGGAGCTACGTTTGGAGATTGGGATTAGCATATACACACTACTATATATAAAATAGGTAACTAGTGAGAACTTGCTGTTTAGCACAGGGAACTCTACTCAATACAGTGACTTGTACGGGCAATGAATCTAAAAAAGCATGGATATTTGTATAATTGATACACTTTGCTGTACAGCAGAAACTAACACAACATTATAAGTCAACTTGACTCCAATAAAAAGTTAAAAAAATCACTTTGCAGGAAGTTTGGACTTTTCCAGCCTTCCTTTACCTACTAGATATGGGGAAAGGTGTGCTACCGTACCTGTAAGGAGGACATACATTCTCCACATCCCAGAGTGCCCACAGACTCATACAAAACGGGTACTGATAAGTCTGTTATAAAGTAACACTTACCTCTATTTTGGTAAGGAATATGTATTTCTGGAGTAGTGGAAGGAAAAAGATTATTTCATTGAGAAAAGGAGGTTTACATCAATGATTATTCTAACTAAAGGGAAATTGGCTGGCTCCTGGGATGAATTTTGGACAATCATGTAGACTTTTTTCTTGGGAATATGCCACATGGCAGTAGAAATTCCAGCCCTTGTCCCACCATCAGTATTCCTCCAGAGGTAAAATAAGTCATACTGAAATAATGACAAGCATGTGTGTATTCTGTCCCGTCTGACCCTTTGCGACCCCATGGTCTGTAGCTCACCAGGTTCCTCTGTCCATGGAATTTTCCAGGCAAGAATAGTGGAGTGGGTTGTCATTTCCTCCTCCCGAGAATCTTCCCGACTCAGAGATCAAACCCATGTCTCTTGCATCTCCTGCATTGGCAGGTGGGTTCTTTAACACGGGGCCACTAAGGAACCTTTCAATGACAGGCATACTGTCTGCTAAAGAGAACCCTTAAAATTCAAGTAAGCCCACAAATACTTACTGATGGGGAAAGGAAACAGGACTAGCAAAAACAAAGTGAAAACTGTATTCCACATGAGCAATGATGAGAGGCTGCACAGTGCCCCTTGGGAGCTAGAACATTCTCGAGGCAGAAAAGTTGGAGAGAAGAGCCAAAAAGGTAGATGGAGATCAGACTATGTAGACCGTTGACATCACTCACTGACAATCACGCCTTGGGACTAAATTTGGGAAGTGACTTCTTTTCTTTAAGAATTTACTAAAAGATAATGGTCATGCTGACTGCTATAGAACACCCTCCTCAGATCACTAATTATCAAAGGACAAAGAAGTGATTCAGGGAGACAAATGTCAGCCAAAGAACTAAAAGCTGAGTTGGCCATAAAGCTCATTTGGGTTTTTGGTAAGATCTTATGGAAAAACCAACACAAACTTTTTGGCCAATCCAATATTCATTTCTGCTGCCTTTCTAAAATCATACACATCAAATTATAGGGCCACAAGCCTCCTTGTGTGAATTCCAGGTTCTTCACATGGAAGTAGGAGATAGAAAACTATACTGCAAGCTGTCAACAAAGGCATCAAGAATAGCTTTTCTAGTCCGAGAACTCTTGATTTCACACAACCTTTTGACTTAATTCCCTTGTGATTTCATGTATCCGCAACTACAAAAGAAAACAAAACAAAAATTCTAGCTCATCTGAATGCTTGTATCTGAGATAAAATGTCTGTGTGGACCAAAAACTAGAAGAGCTTCTGTGGGGAAGTTAACAGTAACACCTGCTGGATTTCAACACATCTGCCTGTCATCAAATGACTATCAGTCTGAGTGTTTAACTTGAAAATAAAATAGATGGAAATCTCACATTGGTGGCTGAACAGGGTGTTTCCTCTTAAAATAATAAAAAAAAAAAAAAGCTTAAATAGTGTTTAACTTTGTTGGCCTCTGTGGGTGAGGTGAAAGAGGACAGGAGGGAAGGAAGGGGAAAGTGGAAGAAAGCCCCTGGGGGAGCAGGGTTGCAGGGCAGGCCTGGCCCCAGGTGGTGACGTCAGCCTGCAGCTGTGGGGAGCAGCTGGTTCATAAAGCCCTCTCTCACATGAAGGGCTCTGCATTGAGTGAACTGGCCGGGGCTCCTGGGGAAGCATTTGTTTGGCATAAAGACTCATGGAATACTTCTTTTCTGAAGGACACGCACATCAACACTGCATCGGGGTTCTCGGGACCCCTCTAGCACCCCACACTCGCGGGGGGAGTGGGGGTCTCCAGCTTCCGTCCTGTACTTCTCCTTGTATTTACTACAGGTTAGGAGCGATTCCTAGGCCACCTGGGCTCTACTCCTATTCTCGGTCTGTCCCTTTCCTGCTTGTTCTCCAGGATTCCTTTCATGGTAAGTCAATCAATCACCCAACAGAGCCAAACCAAACATAAATCTCTCAGAATCTGGACTAAGCAAGGAGTTTTTGCATGGGTTTAGGTGATACTGTTTTCATGAAGTTATTGCACGGACAGAAAATCCACGCAGTACAAAGTGGTCCTTCTGTCCTTCCCTGGTGGCTCAGATGGTAAAGAATCTGCCTGCAATGCAGGAGACCCGGGTTTGATCCCTGGGTCTGGAAGATCCCACGGAGAAGGGAAAAGCAACCCACTGCAGTATTCTTGTCTAGAGAATTCCATGGACACAGGACCTGATGGGCTATAGTCCATGGGGTCACAAAGAGTCAGACACAGCTGAGCAACGAACACTTTGTCCTCGCTGTTATAATTATTCTATTAGGTGAGTTTTAAAAGCACATGTATGATGGGCACCAACGAGACCACTGCCTGTCCAGAAATCCTGCACATGCTGGTAAAATGAGAAAGCCCCTGCAGCAATCTACTCATTACAAGGAGAAACAAATTCTTCGGCATCAAGAAACAAAGAAAGAAACTGACTCATTGACAAGATGGGCCCTGGAGCACGTCGCCACATTACAAGCTGGAAGTTGACATTTTCAACCTGAGATGAACCAGGCCAGAGAAGAACTCAAGGCCAATGACAGGACAGGAAAAACAAGAGAGACACTCCCCTGGCAGTTTAACACGTGGAAAACTGGGCAAGGGAAAAATATTTCAGAAATGGAGAAAAGCTTGAAATCTCTCCTTTTCAATTATCTGGATGCCATCTAGAAAAGGCACAATGCCAGAAATACCTTTGACAACAGAGCTGGTTTCATCATGGTCCTTTAGCTGTTTACCCAGAGGGGTGAAGTCCAGCTGTTACCTAATTGGTCCTGGAGGCCTTATCTAAGAGGAAGAGGTCAGGCTTGTATTATTTCCATCTCATGGAGGCCAATTGCCCTTTGGTGACTGATGAATGTACTGTTTACAGAGAAAAACATTACACAACCATGGCCCTAAATTGTTAGTATTCTTTTGAAATGATACAGAGGTTTTCTTAGTTTTTGTATCTGAGCAGAAGGCTTCATCTTGAGACAACTGGAAATATTTTAATTCTCAGGAACACAAATAAGGTGTCTTAATAGACAAGAGTAAAATATTTAGCCATACCGCTTAGCTCCTGTGTGATTTGTGCAAAACACTTAAGTCTTCTAAGCCTGAATTTCCTTATTTTTAAGATGGAGATAATATTCGTGTGTTCCCTGCACAATTAAATAAAATATATGTGGGAGCGCCTGGCTGGGTGCCTAACTAGAGTAAGCGTACAACTGTTCACTTATATGACTGTTCTTGACATTATATGCCATAGAATTTCCCCAACTTTGGGGTAATTTTATCTAAATTGGGTATAAAATATTTAAGAGAAAACCAGAAAAGAAAAATGGGGTGGAGGTAGGGTCACTCGGAAGGTCGCACAGTTTCATGAGGCTCTGTAGATACCGTGACAGAAAGAACAGGAAAGTGAGATGACGTCACCCTCCGGCCGTGTGCCCACACCTTCTCTAGATGCTTCCAGCAGGCCTGCTGTGGCTGCTGCTCCTTCCCTGAGCCAAGTTCCCCTCTCTACCCCAGCCAGCAGGGACCGGAGATGCTTGATCCAGCCTTTCCTGCCTCCTCTGGGTCTCCTCTCTGGCCACCTCACTTGCTTTTATTTCTGGAACCTTCTACTCTTTTCTTGAACAGCACACACTTCTTAGGACAGACGTGCTTTTTTAAAAACAACAACAACAAAAAACTTATAACTGTGGAATAATTTTAGATTGATACAAAAGGTACAAACAGTACCAAGAGGTCCTGTATACCTCTCAGCTCACTCCCCCAGATGTTACCATCTTATTAAATACGGGACATTCATCAAATGTAAGGTTTTAACATTGGAGCAATTACTGTTAACTCTGCTACAGACTTCTGATTTTACCAGATTTTGCATTAATGCCCCTGTTTCTAAGAATGGACATTTGTAGAATAATTTTAGATGTTCAGAGAACCTGCAGGGATAGAACAGTTCCCAGAGACCTCTCTCCCAGTTTCCCCTAATGCTGATGTCATATATTATGACAGGACATTGGTCAAAACTAACCTGGTGGCTCAGATGGTAAAGAATCTGCCTGCAATAGAGAGACCCAGGTTCCAGCCCTGGATCGGGAAGATCCCCGGGAGAAGGAAAGGGCAACCCACTCCAGGATTCTTGCCTGGAGAATTCCAGGGGCAGAGGAGCCTGGCGGGCTTCAGTCCAAAGAGTCAGACACAACTGAGTGACTAACCCAAGAAACCAACACCGGCACGTGATTATTAACTAAACTCCAAGCTGCGTCCTTTTTATTCTGTTCCAGGCTCCAACCCCAGACAGCACACTGCATTTACCCATCACACCTCCTCATCTTCTCCAGTCTGTGTATGTGTCTTTCCCAGGCTTTCATCATCTTGACAAGTTTGAAGAGTCAGGCATTTTACAGAATGTCCCTCAGTTTCGGCTTGTCTGACCTTTTTTTCTACATATTCCTCTGACCCAGAAATTCCAGTAATAAGAATTTATTTTACTGACATACTCCCACACCTACAAAATGAGGGACATACGAGGCTCTTTACTAGAGCATTTTTTAAAATAAGAGCAAAAGATAACAAATAGCCGAATGACCACCATGAGGAAATAGGTTGAATTAATTATTCCATTATAATATAATGGACTAATGCTCAAAAAATAAAATAATTTCACAGCTGTTTAAAAAAGGACTGAGGAAGTTCACTGTGTACTGATCTTTAAGAAATGCAAAGCAGAAAACAGGTGTAGAACAGAATGTATAATACTCTGCCACTTGTGTATAAAAAGAAGAGAAACGTTTATCTTAACCTACTTCCCTGTATCCCAGTCCCAGGACCATCCATGCGGACATGGCCTTCTGTCATAGTAGCACGATTATTTCATTGCATCATTCTTTGAAGGGAAATCTGCTCATGATACCCTTCTAGGACAAGTGACAATGATGGTAACTCTCTTAAACTAGGGTTTAATCTGCTTAAAAGTGGAGATTACCAAGTAGCCCTTTTTAAAAAGTAATATGCTATTTAGTGGAGAGGCTGGTGTCCACAGAACTACAGAAGGGCAGGGACCTACCCCATCAACAACTGGCATGTCTAGTTTCTGCAGATTGGTTCTCTGATATGCCAGGTAGTACTAAATACCCGCTGCTCTGCTAACCTTAGAGTCTGGTGAGGACAGAGAGCAAGAGTGTTCTATTGTGTAGAGTGAGTCTTCACAGACTGTCTGCAGAAAGATCATCTACTCATGAAAGCCCCACCTTTTGCTCCCCAAAGGCACTGCTTTTTCACAAGACCAAGAAATCTGGCAGCTACGTGGGAGAGACAAAGGTCTGTCTCTAAATTTCAATATTAGCTAACAAAGAGCTTTCAGATTGCTCTTGGAATGATATGAATTGACAAGAACTGATTCCAAAAGGCTTCCACGAATCACAACTTACTAGGAATTTCTTTTCACAAACCGCCTGCACCATCAAATCCATTCTCCCATACATAATACCACCACCTTCCCTTTAAAACTCAGTCTATCCTTTACCAAGCGCTTTCACACTTATTTCAGGTAATATAATCATGTCTTGAGTTAATAACACAGGCATTATCTGAAATCTCACTCTACTAGACCAGAGAGGGAACGGACATGACAAGACTGGGTCTAGAACTCAACCCACTCAGCCCTTTTCAATGCAGGTCCTGCAGCACAGAACACGGAACCTGATTGCAGTGGCTATTTTCTCAACTTGAAATGCATTAAAAGAAAAGTTCATTCATCCATACAGTGGACACCTCAGAGGAAAAGGGCTTAATTCTCTAGTGGAAGCAAGAGGGTCTGCAAGGTAGGGTAGGTTAAAAAAAAAAAAAAAAAAAAAAACAAGCAATATTTCCCCCTCCTACATTGATTAGTCCTGATGAAATCTGATTTGCATGCAGGATGAAGGTCTGGCCTAGTCATAGATCTTAGTAGAGAGGTGCCAGCTGGGCCTCCATGGAGCCTGGGGCTCTCCCTGCCAATAAATGTTTGAAAAGGCTCTGCTGTTTTTCAACTGTCTCACTGGCCAACAACATCCCACAAAACAGATGCTCTCATCATCACACTAGCAAACATTCCATGGACCAATCAAAACATTTAGGCTTGAAAAGTGGATCTGAGTCACAAGTCTGGCTGACTATAATCAGCATAAATGTTCCAAGCTTCAGGCCCGAGGCAAGTGAGTTAAGACTTTAAGGAAATCACATTTCAATCAAAAGAATAAAGGTTATTTTATTCTAACAAAAGAATAAATTAATATAAGTGTTAATAAAAAGGTGAGTCTGATACTATTCTGCCTGTCCTCCCTGATGATTCATTTTCAGGGGTCAAAGTTCAAAGGCAAGTCAAAGTTACTTATCCGCAAATTATTTGAAAGCCTAAATATGAGAATGAACTCGGCTCAGTTGGAGCTCTCTGGTATTATTCTCTTACTGTGCTCACTTAAGTCTTACACATATATTACATTAAATAAACAACATCCTGGAAGCTAGCTAGTGCGCTATCAGAGTGTGGTCCAGGGAGCACTTGCATCAAGTCACCAGGATGATCATCAAAAATGGACTCCTCCATCCCAAGCCACCCAAGTCAGAACTGGAAATCTGCTTTTTAACCTGGCCCATTTTATTACACAGTTTGAGAACCACTGTTCCAGACAAATGATTTAAATCAGGAAAAACCGGACATATCAGAACTAAACAAGGACAAATGAGGAAAAAGACCAGGACAAGGAGGAAGACTCAAGAGGCTTTCAGAACAGACATGCTTGGTAAATACTGTGCATTGTTACAGGTGAAAGAACATTGAGACAGCCAGCCAAGTCTACGTTCAGGACAGACAGACGTGGATAGAAAGAGAGCAAGCCACGTATGAGACAGAATCCACTCCATCTTCAACCAACTCAGTGAGATAAAGATTTCAGTTTGGGATCACTCATTATTAGAGAAACGCAAATCAAAACTACAATGAGGAATCACCTCCCATCTGTCAGAATGGCCACCATCAAAAAAACCCACAAACAATAAATTCTGGAGAGGGTATGGAGAAAAGGGAACCCTCGTGCACTGTTGGTAGGAATGAAAATAGATATAGCCATTATGGAAGACAGTATGGAGATTCCTTAAAAACAAGGAATAAAACCACCATATGATGCAACAATTCCACCACTGGGCATATACCCTCAGGAAATCAAAGCTGAAAAAGACACATGTTGGGGGGGCGCCTAAGATGGCGGAGGAATAGGACGGAGAGACCACTTTCTCCCGCACAAATTCATCAAAAGAACATCTCAACGCTGGGTAAATTCTACAGGGCAGCTTCTGAATGCGAGCAGAGGACATAAGACATCCAGAAAAGCAGAACATTGTCTTCAAAAACAGCAAAACGAATACAGTATTGTAAAGCAAAACAAATTAAAAAAATAAAAATTAATTAAAAAAAAAAAGACACATGTACCCCAATGTTCACTGCAGCACTATATACAATAGCTAGGACATGGAAGCAACTTAGATATCTACTGACAGATGACTGGATAAAGAAGCTGTGGTACATATACACAGTGGAGTAAGACTCGGCCATAAAAAGGAGTGAATCTGAGTCAATGCTGATGAGGTAGATGAACCTAGAGCCTATTATATGGAGTGAAGTAAGTCAGAAAGAGAAAAACAAATATTGTATATTAACACATATATACAGAATCTAGAAAGATGGTACTGATGAACCTCGTTGCAGATTAGCAATGGAGACGCAGACATAGGGAACAGACTTATGGACACAGGGAGGGGGGTAGGAAGGAGGGTGGGACAAACGGAGAGCAGCAGGGAACCATACACTAACATACGTAAAACAGAGAGCCAGTGGGAATTTGCAGTACGACCAGGGAACTCAAACTGGGGCCCTGTAACAAGCTAAAGGAGTGGGATGGGGTGGGAGGTGGGAGGGGGGCTCAGGAGGGATGAGCCGTATGTATACTCATGGCTGATCCATGTTGATGTACAGCAGAAACCAACACAATACGGTAATTATCCTTCAATTAAATAAATTTTAAAAAAGGAATTCTTTTTTGGCATACAGTTGGTTTTCACTATATATATTAATAGATTTTTCACTAAAGCCCACTTCAAAAATTACTTCTGGAATTCTGCACTCTAAAATGACTTAAAGTGGAGAAGACTCTTGAGATTCCCTTGGACTGCAAGGAGATCCAACCAGTCTTTCAAATACTTGGTTGCAAATATTGCAAAAAATATTGCAAATATTTGAAAATAATATTTCAAATATTTTTTGTGATCAACAGGTGTTTGGTGGTCTAGTCCTGCTGGGTTTTTATCTAGGGGCTTTGCTTTTTAATACTGACCTTAAGAAAGTTACATAATTGTTAAACCTCAATTTCTTCTTTCTCCCTTTTTTTCTTTCTATAAAATGAAAACCAGTAGATTTAGAGATGAACACTGACATTGGAAAGAGCAGGCACTCAATAAATGCCATTGCCAAACCTATCAATTTTATACACAGAAGGCAAAGTCAACTAGTCTTTTATGCCATTGTTATTAGAACCCAGGAATCTCTGGTGAATTAAGGGTTAAAATCTCATTTGTATCATGACATAAAAACAATCAGGACAAGATGTGAGTTAGCTATTATTTCTGATGGCTAAAGAATAATTGTGAAGTACAAACTAACCTTTATTAATTTAGATTAAAAATGTGATTCCATTCATTAAGGTTAATAAAACAATAGGAACCGCAGAGGATCATAATTATGGCTCCCTATTACACCAACATGACCCTGGAAAGAATCAGAATGACACATTTATTCCCTAGCTCAGAGGCCAAATGTTTGCTGTGGATTGTGTAGACCATTATATTGAACTGTAATTTATTTCAAGGGCTGACATTTTCAAAATGATATTAACTGGGATTGTCAGGCATAATGTAAAATGTTTCCAAGAGAATTATAGCTCACCTTACATTATTACTTATTTTTAACAGTTTATAGGAAGATATGTACAGAAACCATTAAGTATTAGCATATTATAAGGATAAAACCCACTTTCCTTAGCTCCCATCCTCAGCAATGAAGTCATTCATTCATTCCCTGAATCAATGTACTAAAATCAGAAGTACTAAGTGCCAGGCACAAGGTACTAGCTGGTAGAGCTATGCAGTGAAGGACATACTGGCCTTGCTCTTGAGGTGCTCACAGCTCCAGACTATGTGGTCTATAAATAAATACTTTTAAGAGGTACCTTGAAGAGTATAGTCAGTCAGTCAGTCCAGTTGCTCAGTTGTGTCCAATTCTTTGCGACCCACTTGACTGTAGCATGCCAGGCCTCCCTGTCCATCACCAACTCCCGGAGTTCACTCAAACTCATGTCCATTGAATCGGTGATGCCATCCAACCATCTCATCCTCTGTCGTCCCCTTCTCCTTCTGCCCTCAATCTTTCCCAGCATCAGAGTCTTTTCAAATGAGTCGGCTCTTCTCATCAGGTGGCCAAAGTATTGGAGTTTCAGCTTCAACATCAGTCCTTCCAATGAACACTCAGGACTGATCTCCTTTAGGATGGACTGATTGGATCTCCTTGCAGTCCAAGGGACTCTCAAGAGTCTTCTCCAACACCACAGTTCAAAAGCATCAATTTTAGGTGGTCAACTTTCTTCATAGTCCAATTCTCACATCCATACATAACTACTGGAAAAACCATAGCCTTGACTAGATGGACCTTTGTTGACAAAGTAATGTCTCTGTTTTTTAATATGTTGTCTAGGTTGGTCATAACTTTTCTTCCAAGGAGTAAGCATCTTTTAATTTCATGGCTGCAGTCACCATCTGCAGTGATTTTGGAGCCTAAAAAAATAAAGTCTGACACTGTTTCTACTGTTTCCCCATCTGTTTGACATGAAGTGATGGGACCGGATGCCATGATCTTCATTTTCTGAATGTTGAGGTTTAAGCCAACTTTTTCATTCTCCTCTTTTACTTACACTAAGAGGCTCTTTAGTTCTTTGGCGCTTTCTGCCTTAAGGATGGTGTGATCTGCCTATCTGAGGTTATTGATATTTCTCCCAGCAATCTTGGTTCCAGCTTGTGCTTCTTCCAGCCCAGTGTTTCTCATGATGTACTCTGCATAGAAGTTAAATAAGCAGGATGACAATATACAGCCTTGATGTTCTCCTTTTCCTATCTGAACCAGTCTGTTGTTCCATGTCCAGTTCTAACTGTTGCTTTCTGATGTGCATACAGGTTTTTCAAGAGGCAGGTCAGGTGGTCTGGTATTCCCATCTTTTGAAGAATTTTTCAGTTTGTTGTGATCCACACAGTTAAAGGCTTTGGCATAATCAATGAAGCAGAAATAGATGTTTTTCTGCAACTCTCTTGCCTTTTCAATGATCCAGCAGATGTTGGTAATTTGATCTCTGGTTCCTCTGCCTTTTCTAAAACCAGCTTGAACATCTGGAAGTTCATGGTTCACGTATTACTGAAGTCTGGCTTGGAGAATTTTGAGCATTACTTTGCTAGTGTGTGAGGTGAGTGCAATTGTGCGGTAGTTTGACCATTCTCTGGCTTTGCCTTTCTTTGGGATTGGAATGAAAACTGATCTTTTCCAGTCCTGTGGCTACTGCTAAGTTTTCCAAATTTGCTGGCATGTTGAGTGCAACACTTTCACAGCATCCTCTTTCAGGATTTGAAATAGCTCAGCTGGAATTCCATCACCTCCACCTCCTTCTTTACCATCTGAGCCACAGAAAGCCCAGGAATACTGAAGTGGGTAGCCTATCCCTTCTCCAGTGGATCTTCCCAACCCAGGAGTTGAACCGGGGTCTCCTGTGCTGCGGCCAAGAGGAGATACCTCATGTCCAAGGTCAGGAGTGGCGGCTGTGCTTCGCTGGACCAGCCATATGGAGATACCCATGTCCAAGGTCAGAAAAACCCCAGTAAGATAGTAGGCACTGGAGCGGCTGTGAGGAGGTACCCCACGTCCAAGGACAAAGGAGAAGCCTCAGCAAGATGGTAGGAGGAGTGAATGTGCATTTAGAATCAAACCCCATTCCTGCCAGAGATGCTCAGAGGGCTCAAGCAAACCTTGTGCGCACCAGTACCCAGGGACCCCACAGAGACTGAGACAGAAGTGTGTCTGAGCGTCTCCTGTGGAGGTCCGGGTTGGCAGTGGTCTGCCGCAGGGACAGAGGCTCTGGGTGTGGGTAAGGCTAAGTCCTCTTGGAGGAGGTCGCCATTAACCTCACCGTAGAGCTGCCAGAACTTACATAGGACTGGGAAATAGACTCTTGGAGGGCTCAACAGAACCTTGTGCACCAGGACCCAGGAGAAAGGAACAGTGACCCCACAGGAGACTTGCCTGTGGGTGTCTAGGAGTCTGCAGTGAAGGCGTGGGTCAGCGGTGGCCTGCTGCAGGGTTGGGGGCACGGACTGTAGCAGTACATACATGGGATCTTTTGAGGGAGGTCACTGTTATCTACATTACCTCCACCATAGTTTGGCCCCAGGTAAATAGTAGGGAAAGCTGAGCACCAAAGAATTGATGCTTTTGAACTGTGGTGTTGGAGAAGACTCTTGAGAGTCCCTTGGACTGCAAGGAGATCCAACCAGTCCATTCTGAAGGAGATCAGCCCTGGGATTGCTTTGGAGGGAATGATGCTGAAGCTGAAACTCTAGTACTTTGGCCACCTCATGCAAAGAGTTGACTCATTGGAAAAGACTCTGATGCTGGGAGGGACTGGGGGCAGGAGGAGAAGGGGACGACAGAGGATGAGATGTCTGGATGGCATCACTGACTCGATGGACATGAGTCTGAGTGAACTCCAGGAGTTGGTGATGGACAGGGAGGCCTGGCATGCTGCGATTCATGGGGTCACAAAGAGTCAGACATGAATGAGCGAACTGAACTGAACTGAAATAGTAGGGAGGAACACAGCTCCACCCATCAACAGAAAATTGTACTAAAGATTTGCTGAGCATGGCCCCACCCATCAGAACAAGACTCAGTATTCTCTTCAGTCAGTCTCTCCCATCAGGAAGCTTCCAAGGCCTCTTATCCTTCTCCATCAGAGGGCAGACAGACTGAAAGCCACCATCACAGAAAACTAACCAGTCTGATCACATGGACCACAGCTTTGTCTAACTCAATGAAACTATGAGCCATGCCGTGTAGGGCCACCCAAGAAGGACGGGTCATGGTGGAGAGTTCTGACAAAACGTGGTCCACTGGAGCAGGAATGGCAAACTACCTCAGTATTTCTGCCTTGAGAACCCCGTGAACAGTATGAAGAGTATAGTAGGAGATGCAATTCACATGCTTGAAAGATTTGGGTGAAACACAATTGAAGATAAAATATTTTAGCTGGGACTTTAAAAATAAGTAATGAGAAGGAGGAGTTTGGGGACAAAAAATAGAGAGATAGTGGGAAGACAGAAAAGAGCCTTTCAGAGAGGATGATGTATGCCCAAGAAGCAAAAGGGCTTCCCGGGTGGCGCTTGTGGTAAAGAACCTGCCTGCCAATGCCGGAGATGTGAAGAGACTGGGGTTCAATCCCTCGGTCAGGAAGAACCCTTTGAGAAAGGCAAGACAACCCACTCCAGTATTCTTGCCTGGAGAATCCCTTGTACAGAGGAGCCTGGTGGGCTACAGTCCATAGGGTCACAGAGTTGGACATGAAATGACTTGGCATGCACGCAAAAAAGCACAAAAGAGGTGTGAATGAGCCTGTGGCTGGGACCCAGGGAGAGAAAAGGAGGTGTGCAGAGGGGAATGAGGGTCAGACACCAGGAAGCTGCACCAGAAACATACGGCCACATCATACATGTTGGCTTTAGTATGTTTGGACTTCATCCCCAAACCCAACTGGAGGTCTACTAATGTTTGCGAAAAGTGTCCGCTAGATGACACACATGAGACTTATTACAAGTCTAGTCCTGGTAGCATCTGGAGAAGAGAGAAGCAGGCCTAGAGACAAGGTGATCTGCTGGGTGACCACTGGGATCCTCTGCAGGTGAGAAATTATGGGCTTAAATCAGGATGGTCAGGAATGGCCAGGCTGAACAACATTTAGAACACAGATGGGTATCGTGTGGAGGATGGAGGAAGAGGATCATGACCTTAGCTGGTAGCTTGGGTGGTAAGTGAATAACAATCCACTGAAGAAGGTGATGAACAGACTGAGGTTTGAACAAGGAGACACATCAGAGTATTCACAAAGCAAGAGGCTGGGAGTCAGGAAGTCTAATTACACTAGACGACTTTTCTAGAGGCAGCTCTTCACTGGGAAAATGTTATCTGCAGCTTGGGAAGGAGAAGACTAGAAAAATAAATCCGAGTCATCACCCTACAGGTTGTAACTGAAACCATGGGAATGGACAGGAAAACAACTGACCATAACAGCCTTACAATGACATTATTTAAGGGGTGAATGAAATTAGGCTCTGTTCACTTAGAAGACCCATTGTCATTAAACATGAGCATATGAAGACCAGGAAGCAAAATGGCAAAGTGTATCCCAAGCACTTGTAATGTATTGGGAAGGGATCCAGCACATCTCATTTTTCCATCTGAAAGTCAAGAGAAAAAAATAGCCTGACCTAAAAGATTTCTAATAATATTTAGCTGAATTACTACTCTTTTCTGCAGTATGGGCTTCCCAGGTGGTTGAGTGGGTAAAAAATCTGCCTGCAAAGCAGGAGATTGCAGGTTCGATCCCTGGAGGAGGGCATGGAAACTCACTCCAGTATTCTTGCCTGGAGAATCCCCATGGACAGAGGAGCCTGCCGGACTGCAGTCCATGGGGTTATATAGGTTAGTCTGCAGTATAGTCTCTGCCTTCATAAAACAGCAAATCGGTTACTACACAGCCGTCAACTGCACACAGCTCACTACTTATTGGGTTGGCCAAGAAGTTCATTCAGATTTTTCCATAACACTTGGTGGTAGTGACTCTGCAACAAGTCACCTCATGCAGTCCTTGCGGCCACCATAAAAAAAGGCAGACAAGGTTACTGCCATTTTACAGAGAAAGAAATTGGGACAGAGGACGTGGGCTATGTCTCCCCTACCCGAGGTCATCCAGCTACCAAAGATCTGAACGTGGAGAGTATGCCCACACAAGTCTAGCCACTTTATACCACTGACATGTTAATGCTCAAAATTCTGCAAGCCAGGCTTCAGCAATACATGAAGCGTGAACTTCCAGATGTTCAAGCTGGTTTTAAAAAAGGCAGAGGAACCAGAGATCAAATTGCCGACATCTGCTGGATCATCGAAAAGCAAGAGAACTCCAGAAAAACATCTATTTCTGCTTTATTGACTATGCCAAAGCCTTTGACTATGTGGATCACAATAAACTGTGGAAAATTCTGAAAGAGATGGGAATACCAGACCACCTGACCTCCCTCTTGAGAAACCTATTTGCAGGTCAGGAAGCAACAGTCAGAACTGGACATGGAACAACAGACTGGTTCCAAATAGGAAAAGGAGTACGTCAAGGCTGTATGTTGTCACCCTGTTTATTTAACTTCTATGCAGAGTACATCATGACAAACACTGGGCTGGAAGAAGCACAAGCTGGAATCAGGATTGCTGGGAGAAACACCAATAACCTCAGACATGCAGATGACACCACCCTTATGGCAGAAAGTGAAGACGAACTAAAGAGCCTCTTGATGAAAGTGAAAGAGGAGAGTGGAAAATGTTGGCTTAAAGCTCAACATTAAGAAAACGAAGATCATGGCATCCAGTCCCATCACTTCATGGGAAACAGATGGAGAAACAGTGGAAACAGTGTCAGACTTTATTTTTGGGGGCTCCAAAATCACTGCAGATGGTGATTGCAGTCATGAAATTAAAAGACGCTTACTCCTTGGAAGAAAAGTTATGACCAACCTAGACAGTATATTAAAAAGCAGAGACATTACTTTGTCAACAAAGGTCCGTCTAGTCAAGGCTATGGTTTTTCCAGTAGTTATGTATGGATATGAGAGTTGGACTGTAAAGAAAGCTGAACACTGAACAATTGATGCTTTTGAACTGTGGTGTTGGAGAAGACTCTTAAGAGTCCCTTGGACTGCAAGGAGATCCAACCAGGAGATCAGTCCTGGGTGTTCACTGGAAGGACTGATGTTGAAGCTGAAACTCCAGTACTCTGGCCACTCGATGCGAAGAGTTGACTCATTTGAAAAGACTCTGATGCTGGGAAAGATTGAGGGCAGGAGGAAAAGGGGATGACCGAGGATGAGATGGCTGGATGGCATCACCAACTCAATGGACATGGGTTTGGGTAGCCTCTAGCGTTGTTGATGGAGAGGGAGACCTGATGTGCTGCAGTTCATGTGGTCACAAAGAGTCGGACTTGACTGAGCAGCTGAACTGAACTGACATGTTAAAATTGAGCGGTAAACTTTGCTATGTTAACTTCTTTCTCTTGCAGTTCATGCTACCATCGGTTCAACTGGCAGCCTCAAGAGCAGTCTTCCTGGACTGTTTCTTCAGAAGGAAGATTACAGGCTTCTCTCTCCTCCTCTCATGGAACCAAAACCCTCCCCCAGATGCTCCACACTGGTACTTGAGCCATTTGATCTGATTCACCAGCAGTATTGCCACACTTCCTGAGAGGCCAGCCTTGGGTAACTGGATGATACGAACTGGCCAACCACACCTCCCGACCCTCCAAGAACAGCAGGAAAGCCACACATGGGCATGATGTCCTTATCACAGATGGAGAATGAGTGCCAATGGCCACAGCTACTTCCTGTCAGGCTAAGTGACTAACTGGAGGTGCTGAGTACCTGGGTCCACTGGGATCACGGAATCATGCCATCCACTGAAAGGTGAAAAGAGGATTCCCCCATTCACACTGGCTGAATGAGAACAGTGTTCCCTTGGCGTGTCTGCCTCATCTTGCGGGAGGAGGCTGAAACGTGAACCCCCAGGGAGGCTCCTCTCCACCTCTACCAGGTTAGAGCGAACCCTGAAATGCACACAAAAGGCCTCTTTCCTGATCTGTTGACCCTATATCCATTACACGATTTAAGGCACAGACAAAAGCAAGTTAAGTTGGTCACTGGATAATCAGAAGGGCAGTAGTCACAGTCGGTGACCTGGCAGAGAGCCTCTGGGAGCTGGGTTGTTTCTTATCTGTGGTTTCCTTGAACTGTTTTCCTTGAACTCTCAAGTCTTCGGGGTCCCAAAGTCCTATCTGTCTTACAATTATTCTTCCATAAACAGTCCTCCTTCGCAAGGTCAGGAGAAAATGATGCCCCGAGCTAGGCATCAGGGTGAGCCAGGGGTCTGGCGCTGCTCTGCATCGGGAGGGAAAAAAGAAGAGGAATACAGAGGCAAGGCTTCACCCCAAGTTCACGGCTCCTTGCTCTTTGACCGGGTGTGCTGGGAAGGCGGGGTGGGGACGAACTTAAGTGTGTTCAAGTGCCAGCAAATTATATTGACACTGCTTAAACTCTGATGCTGTCCACAGAAAAAGGAGCCATCTCTCCCGGAGCTAGACTGAATGCCGTGTTCATCGCTGGCTGTTGCCTTTGCATTATTTATACACGTACCTACACACACACACACACACACACACACACACACACAGAAAACCGCGAAGGGCCAGGAATACAGTTTTTCAGTGAAAGATTCCAGCAGAGTCTGAAGTGACTGCCGCCAGCAGACTGTCTAGAGCTGCAGAGGACGGGGCTCGCCTGGCAGTCAGCCCACGCTGGCCCACGGGCTCAGGAAGCAAAGGCAGTATTGCCTCTGTCTTGTGAACCCAGGACTCTTCCAGAAAAGAACTAGAAGACAGTTCAGCCTGGGCACGGGGGCACCCAGCGCGATGGCGAGTGCCGCAGACCTGAGAGGCACCTGGTGCCTGGCGGAACTGGGTCCGATGGGAAGATTAGCCCAGGATGAACCTTCTAACAACATCATGCTCTCTCCTCACAGACCACCCCCAAGGAAGTGTGATACGATTACTGCTATGAGAGAGGGAAATGTCTCACCACTCTTTATCATGAAAAATGGTTTAGGAAAAAAAATAAACAAAACCTGATGGAATTATTTAATGGGAATTCACACAATTACAAAAACCAGTCTGCCCCTCTTTTCAGGAAGAGAAATGGTTTGGTCATCAGAAACTCTGCTCGGCTTAGTCAGATCAGTGCCCGGAATTCTGTGAACTTGAGGTCGAGCTGCCAAGATTCAACAGAAACATCGATAGAAGGAAGTGTTTGCACAGACACCAGAGTGAGGGGCTAACACAGCCAGGGTGCGACTCCAGGCACCACGCAGAGAAGAAAACCAACTTGGCTGATTTCCCCTTCAACCCTGGAACTTTAAAGAAAAACAAAAGCTCTTACCTAGCTCTCCCCGGAGGTTGACAAGTTCTTGAGATAGGGTTTTGTTTTGTTTCAGTGCTTCCTCTCGCTGTGGAAAACACACATCAAGTTACTAATGTTTTCAAGAGGGTCCCTTTTCAGTAAAGCACACACACTCGTTATCACCAGGAAAACGAGACTCAGAATTGAGAAGCCAAGATATGAATCATTTAGGCTAAACAGTTTGTGTTGTTAAAAAAAACACAGATGTCCCTTGGTTGTTAAGGAAATTCACATCGCAAAAAGTCTGTATTTTCTCAGGTTCCGCAATGAATGGCCCGTTTTTAAAATATTGACTTTGAGCCACGCTTCACTTCCAATCCCAGAACCTTTCTGCTGATGCATACTGTACTTCAGACGTAATGCACTCTCCTCCTCCAAGGGCAATGAAGGCCTCATCAGTGAAAGATAAATATTTAATGTTCTAAACATATGTACTTCATGCACTTTGTCCTATATTTGCAAATACAAAACTTTCCTTAGGAGGAGGACAGTACTTTACTTCTAAAAGGAAGACACACAAGTCTGTTATAAACCTCTGGCCAAAAGAATAATAATAACAATAACCCTTTAAAGACACGATGAAATTAATTTTACTCTGCTCAACATTATTTTCTATGCTGTGTCTGATCAGCTCTCTAAGATGTTAGAGAAACATGTCAAAGAAAACCAGGTTGCTCTTTCAGAATCAAACAAACAAAAAAGAAAAGCAATGATCAGTCTTGCAAAAGAGAACAATTTTCAAGTTACCAGCAACTCATAGCAAGCACACAGACACACATCCTTGTACAAATACAGCAATGAGATACAGTTTCTTAACAGGCAGACTCCCTCCCACCGGCGCGTTAAGTAAGGAGAAGGCAGAATTCACAGCTCTCTGGAAATGCCCCCGCTGGGACCGCCCAGGACCCAGCTCCTCTGCCTTGCCGAGGCTAGGTGTCCGCGCTGCGGACCGAGATCACGGGACCGGCCTTTGCAGGGGAAGATTGCTTGTCATTCAGAGCATTTCCCCCTGCTAAGACCAGACAACCTCTGCCTGCCTGCCTGACATTCTTCCAGAAAACCGCTAAAAACAAATCCGAATTACCCTTGCTGCCGCACATGGAGGATACAGGCACATTTTGCTGCCTGAGCAGCCCATTTTCCAGCTTCTGTCTCCAACTACCCCCACCCCCCAGCGCCGGCAAGGAGCGCACAGGTGGCCACGCCACCCACCGGGCCGGTCCGTCTACATTCAAAGCTCCGCCAGGAGGAGCGCCATTGGTCCTTGCCCGGCCTTACTCACGTCCTGCAGGTTGGCGTGTGTGCTTCGGACGCCTCTCCTCCCAGGAGCTGATGCTGCAGCTTCTGCCTTTGGCACCAGCAGCCCGCGATTACTTAAAGCCACAGCCCTTCATTTATGAGAAACCAGAGCCAGACCTTAGGCTGATCGATTGCCACTTACTTAAATATCAGCTGGTCCAGTGAAAAGAAAAACCAAGCTCCTCTACAGTGGATAATGGAGTTATTTTTAGATTTGTGCGCCTTTTTTATTCCCCTCTCTAACTGAGGTCATTAGATGATTATTCTTGCTAATAGGAAAAGGAAATTTGTTCTTCAAAACCTTTGTGCTAAGTGAGTTATGAAAGAAGAGATGAATGGTGTGTGTTGTGACTTAGAATTTAATGTGACATTGTAAAATGAATGCTTTTTCCCAGAAAAATTAGCTTGAATGCTTACAATATGGTCCACTGGCATTTTAAGAAGTGTGACCTGCTGATTTGAGAGTTGGCAATCAGATCTATTTTATGATTTTGTTTTGTTTTGTTTTTTACTGTGTAGTCGTTTCTCACTAAAAAAAGGTAGGGAAGTTAAGGGAAGTTAATGAAACACTAGCACTGTTATGGACATTTAACAGTGACTGGAATTTAAGTACATTTTGGCCTTAATGGTATTCTAAGTGCTTGATTTTTAAAATGAGGTATTAGGTTGTTCTGAAAACACAATGAGTCAAAGGTTTTTTAGTGAACAACAAAGGTCCGTCTAGTCAAGGCTATGGTTTTTCCAGTAGTCATGTACGGATGTGAGAGTTGGACTGTGAAGAAAGCTGAGAGCCAAAGAATTGATGCTTTTGAACTGTGGTGTTGGAGAAGACTCTTGAGAGTCCCTTGGACTGCAAGGAGATCCAACCGGTCCATCCTGAAGGAGATCAGCCCTGGGTGTTTTTTGGAAGGAATGATGCTAAAGCTGAAACTCCAGTACTTTGGCCACCTCATACGAAGAGTTGACTCATTAGGAGGCCTGGCGTACTGCGATTCATGGGGTCGCAAAGAGTCGGACACGACTGAGCGACTGAACTGAACTGAACTGCTTTTTATGAGTTTACTATTTTAAATTCCTCATATAAGTGGTATCATGTATTGGTTTCACCAAAAATTTCATTTAGATTTTTCCAAAACAGCTTATGAAAAACCCAAAGAAACTTTTTAACCAACCCAGCAGTATCTGTCATTCTGTATCTGGCTTATTTCACTTAGCATAATGTCTTCCAAGTTTATCCTCATTATTACAAGTGGTACGATTTCTTTTATTAAAGCTCAATAATATTCCACTGTGTGTACATACCACATTTTTTTTATCCATGTTGATGGATATTTAGTTTGCCTCTATATCTCGGCTATTGTAAACAATGCTGCAGTGAATATCAGAATGCACATATCTCTTTGAGATCCTGATTTCATTTCCTCTGAATATATATCCAGAAGTGGGATTGTTGGGTCTTATGGTAGTTCTATTTTTAGAATTTTTGAGAAACTTTCATACTTTTATTTTCATGTCTGCACCAATTTACATTGCCACCAAAGCATGCCAGGTCTCTCTTTTCTCCATATCTTTGCCAACATTTTTTATGTTTCTTTTTAAAAATTAGTCATCCTAGCAGGTGTGAGATGATATCTCATTGCTGTTTTGAGTTGCATTTCCTTGATCATTAGTGATGTTCAGCACTTTTCACAAACCTGCCAGCCATTTGTATGTCTTCTTTGGAGAAATGTCTACTTGGTTCCTTTGTTGCGTTCTGTGTATTTTATGGAGTTGCTGGTTCATTCCTTTATTCCATCATGCACTTGTGGTGTACACTGGTGTACAGCAGAAACACTACAATGCCCCTGCTTGCATAAGCTTGTCTTTGGTTGGAGGATGGGCAATGGGAAGGCAGATGATGAGTGAACAAATGTATCACTTGGTTATGATGAGATTAAAATAGATTCTAACTCTGAAAATCTAAGCACACACACATGGGGTGTGATTGTGCCAGTACAGAGCTGCCTCTCAGCATCCAAAAACAGCTGGATAAGAAAACCCTTTGACTTCTAGTGGGCAAAAATGAATTTGACTCAACACTCTCTTTCTAAATTTGAGAAAGAGTAGGCATGAAAGACGGAGAAGGCAATGGCAACCCATTCCAGTACTCTTGCCTGGAAAATCCCGTGGGTGAAGGAGCCTGTAGGCTACAGTCTATGGGGTCGCGACGAGTCAGACATGACTGAGTGACTTCACTTTCACTTTTCACTTTTATGCATTGGAGAAGGCAATGGCAACCCACTCCAGTGTTCTTGCCTGGAGAATCCCAGGGATGAGGGAGCCTGGTGGGCTGCCGTCTATGGGGTCGCACAGAGTCAGACACGACTGAAGCAACTTAGCAGCAGCAGCAGCAGGCATGAAAGATGATTATACCAGTTTTGTGTGTGTATGTGTAAAATCTATTGTGATGGTGCTTTATTGAGACAATCTGGGGTATGCAAAGTGTTTCAACTTCAAAGGTATCCATTCATGTTTCAGTCTCATTTTCATACTGGACTATCATCCCAGTTCCTGCATTGAACGCTAGGCTCAAATCTCTTGCTTGTCATTCTTATTGATTAGAAGGAAAGTGACATTTTTTGGTTGTCTTCCAAGCTAATACAAAACAATAATCAAGGCTTTTTCTTATATAATTTTGCCTAATCCTCATCTCAACCCCATGAGGGAGATGTTAGTATACAACTTTATGGATGAGCGATATTCAATAATTTGTCCAGAATTACACGTTACTAAGTGGTAGAGTTGATATTTGAGTCCTAAAGCCCTTGAGTATCTGTTTTAATAAAATCCTTACTAATTTGAGGTAATGAGACTGAGAATTGAACAGTGGTCCAAGGGAAATATACTTTTCATCTATTATCATTTCTGGTTTGATGGTGTCTATTTTGCCATCATTGAAACCATTTTATCTATGTTGATTGATTTCTGGTTTTTCAGATTGTCAGATGCCAGAAAGATTTTTAAAGTGTCTCTTAGAAAATCTCAAGACTGAAAGAGTGATATTGTTCTGTTCAAACATGAGGTTAATTATAACAATGATCTCTGTTGACCAATGTTAACCCTAGAGTAGGCAAAATAAGAGATCATGAGCTCTTAGAAAGAGGCCCCATGGTGAGAGTGAGGGGAAATGCCAGATAGTTCTCATTTCCTTTCTGTGGATTAAGGCTTTTAAACCCATAGTAATTTATATTACTGGGGACTATTGTAGATAAGATATATCTGAAATTTAGAAGTTGTTGACTAAGTCTCTTAGGGTCATACCTACACATTTAGGTGCTTTCATAGTAAAGGGATGTTCTTACCTAAAAATGTTAAATGCCTTTCTCTAATTCCAGTCTTAACTCCCTCTTTTCCTTTATTGTCAAGTTTCTTAAAAGTAGTTCATATTCAAAATGTCAAATTTCTCAGTGCTTTTCTCTGAAATCTATTACAATCAGATCTATGCTTCGTAATTTGTTCACTAAGATCCTCAATGGACAATGCAATAGAACTAATGCCAGCATCATTCCTTTTACCTCCCTGGAGGTCAGTATTTGACATTGATGATACATCCATACATACTTTCTAATATCTGTTCTTTGCTCCCAAACACCTAACTGCTCCTGTATCTCCTGGGTGATGATAGGCAGCCCTCTCTGCATGACTCTAACATACACAAGTTTTAGTTTCTACAGTTCAGTTAAATAACACCAGTCCCTAATAACATGGTTCAAAGTTTAGTTACCATGACATAGTAACTATGATTTCATTGTTAGATTAGATTAGAAATCTAGGCATAGATTTCATTGTAAGCTCCTAAGTCTGAAAATCTTTTACATAAACAACAGATAAACATCATGATTAGAAAAGACTGTTGTATCTTTAGAGTCTGTGGTGATTGTTTATTATGCATCTTTTATTCAGTTCACATACAGAGAGTGAAAGTTGTCATTGCTTTGCCTTCTGTCTCCCAGTGATAAACCTACATAATATTTTACAAAGGAAGAAAATCAAAAGAGGAATTTGGCCAATAAAAACAAAAGTGCAGCAAAAAATCAATAAAACGTGATAATAGTAGAAGTAAGATTTGAATGAAATATCTTGGGTTTATAGAAGTAGCTGATCATAAGAATATTGACACTGCTGCTTCGCTGAAAACTCAGATGTTTCAAGAAACTTAGTAAGGACAAACTTATTGACATAAATGAGGAAGATGTCATGAAAAGGATGATGTCCCAGAAGAAGTGACACCAGGAAACATTACACACTAAAGAAACTCTCAGAGATGTTTCACAAACTGAAAGTACAGAGGATAAAGTGTTGGAAGTGGATTTAAATGTAGAAAGAAGTATGAAAATCCATCACAGCTTAGGAAAGATGCTATCTCTTTATCAAGAAGCCAGTCACTCTTGTTAAGCCTTTTTTTGCCCCCCAGTGAAATAAAACACTTTAATTCTCTTCAAGTATTTTAAGTTACAATGTGTTAAATATTAGTTTTACTATTTCTTTTTTTTTTTTACAAGTAAATAATAAATGGTTTAATCAAGTCTTCAACCACAGAATCTCCTGTGGCATGAAAGTTGTACATCCTTGACATTTAACAGTTTTATCTCTACATTCATCCCTCAGCATCAGAGGACAGCCAGTTCTAGGATCCTCAGGGAAATCAAATTCGAGGATGTTCAAGTCCTTTACAGCACAGAATAGTATTTTCCATCCACAGTTGATTAAATCCAAGGATGCGGAACTTACAAATAAAGAGGGCCAACTGTAGTAATATTCAGGTAACACAATTTGGTCTACAGTCATACCACTCATAATATACTTGATCTTGTGAGATGATACAGTTTGTGTAAATTATATTCTTAATCTACTCAATTTATTTAGTTTCTCTATTCAGTTTCTCAGAATTTATACTCTGTAATTTCATAAATGAACAGCTTATAATGAATTTTACATCTGAAAAGAATCTTAGAAAATATCCAATTCCTTCATCTTATCCTGTATCTTGTTATTTAAAATACCATGAGTGCCTACCATTTAAGAAAAGGTAAAGATTTTGGTAAATGAAGGCTGCCAATAAAAGGAAACAGCATTTTGTAAATTCAGAATTACAATATTTTTTCAGTTCTCCAAGCTTCACCCACTATATAAAATTCTAAACTAATGTTTTCAACACACATTGAGCATTGACTTCATTTGCACAGAAAAGCTTAACGTCTCTCAATTTTTCATTTCAACTTTCAAGCTTTGTATACCATTCATCATTTTTAATTAACTCAGATTTCCCTACATTTTGCTCATGCTTTTACTTAAAAATGCAATGGTTTGCGACATCTTTCATTAATGATATTGGCTATGCACTGTCATTCAGGCAAATATTAATCATCATCGATCAGTGAAAGACAATGAAATCAAGCCATTTAAATAAAAATACTATTTCTTTTCATTTGCCTTCATGTTGATAGCCTACAATAAGGGTTTTTAATGTTTTGACGAAAATTTTTAGAAGTTTCAGAATAATTGTTCAGTTCAGTTTAATTCAGGCTCTCAGTCATGTCCAACTCTTTGTGACCCCATAGACTGTAGCACGCCAGACTTCTCTGTCCATCACCAACTCCCGGAGCTTGTGCAAACTCATGTGCATCAAGCCTCGAGCCATGATGCACATTCAACCATCTCGTCCTCTGCTGTCCTCTTCTTCTCCTGACTTCAATCCTTCTCAGCATCAGGGTCTTTTCCAATGAGTCAGTTCTTCGCATTAGGTGGCCAAAGTATTAGAACGTCGGACCTGACTTAGCAGCTGAGCATGCACACACACTTCCATTAAACCATTAATCAATGATGGCAATCTCTAGGTGATATGTTTGGCTGAAGTGTACCAGCACATGTATAAAAGTATTGTTTGAAATCTCAAAGATGAAATAGGATTTTTTAGATATCAATAACTCCAATATATGCATTTAAACAATAAATATTTCCATAGAAAAACTAAGTCATTTGTTTATCAAGAGGCATGACGAAGTCTAAGCACACCTCTCAGGAATCAGGCCCTTGGTGGCGATCCCATTCCCTTGCTGACCACCTCCCCTTTCAGAAGATTCCTCTCTGGGGGCCCTCTGTGAACAAAGTCTGACCCACTGCTCCTGCCTAGGAGTATCCTGGGACATGTTTATGTGGTACAAGCAAAGGAAAAGCAGAGAAACACATTCCTGTCTATTGCTCAGAATATAAATCTGTCACAGAAGCCCTCCAAAGACAGTTTGGCCAAGGAGTAATGAAGTGAGGGAATCTATAGGTGACCAAGGATGACACAGTCAACTCCAAATAATTCAGTATGATTAGGGAATTAGCAAGAACCAAGGGAGCTGGTGAAAAGAGATGCATAAATTTCTCCTGGCGTAAATGAGTGCAGAGCAGCCTAGCCAGGGAAGGGAGGTGGCCACTCTCCAGAGCTGGCTGGGATTTTAAAAACAGTACATTTCTGAACAAATCCAAAGGATTGGCTTTTGGAGATTAAATCAGTCTTGACAAAGAAGAGGGGACTGAACAGAATCACAAAGGGTTCTGTCCATAGACTGGCTGGGAACTTGGGCGTGGCTGCGGCTGAGAGATTGGCCTTGGTGCTGACTCCAGACCTCAAAAGCTGGCCTCATTTAGTGGCTTCAGCTTTATTCTTAGTGCTGCACAGAGAATCCAGGACTGCCTAGCTTTCTGGGACTCATCAACATTTATATTATAGGATTTGCTTTCCCTTGGGACCAAATTGCCAAAAATATTATTGATTACATTTACAATTGAAATACAAATTACAATTGAAATGCTTCAAAAATATTTTAGCTTGCTTAGTGCTTTCATGCATATTTATCTTTTTTGATACCCCAGTAGATGGGAAGATATGGTACACACTGACTCTAAGCCTTTTTAAAGTTGTACTTTTTTTTTTTTTTTTTACAAAACGTCACATTTATTGAATAATTTTGCCTGAACAAACTTTAGAAAATATAGATGAATTTTAAGAAAAAAGTTTCAATCACTTATGATCCTTTCATAAAGTTATGTTTCCATGCATTTTTCTATGCTATTTATATTTTATTTATATGCGCTGTTTGCAGCTCTAACATAGTTTTGATTATGAGAATATTTACATATCAATAAGTACACAATTTCATAACCTTTTAAGTGAATGAATATACATACTGTTCTACTGTCTTATTGTACATCAAGTAATTCAATCCCCTAGTGTTGGATATTTAAACCATTTTCAAAATTAATGACTGAACACAATTATTTAAATTGTTTTAATGTATTAATAATCAAATCAACTATGATTTCAATATTAGGTATAAACATAATAATTACACAATCAGTAAACAGTATTACACTAAATAAACACTATTTAATATTCAAAATAATAATGAGGTTAACATCTGTGACTAAGTCATCAGGCACACCTGTGCTTATTTCCTGGACCTTTTAAATCAGCTTGATTCTACACTGATACAGACTTTTCAGAGTCTACAGTCAATGAAAATGAACCTCAGATATTTCTGTCCTCTTTCTGGAATTGTAAACATCTATCTTTGCACTCAACATTGTTTTTCTGTCTTACTCAACTTCAACTGCCACCCAACTTCTAACACTTCACTGTTAATTCAAAAACCACTTCCCAGACATATGTGACATATGTCACATGCTACATGCTAAGCATACAACACAGTGCATAAGAACTGGTCCCTGTCCTCAAACTGCATGCAGTTCAGCTGATGATACAAACAAGAGAAGGATGAGTACAGTACGAATTGTAAATGCCATGTTGCAGGCAAGAAATGGGTGCTGTATGATTCCAGAGAGAAGCCTCTAGCACAGACTGAGGAGTTAAAGAAGTTGCTAAGATAGATGGTGGGTCACGTGTGAT
This sequence comes from Aepyceros melampus, assembly GCA_006408695.1. NCBI lineage: Eukaryota > Metazoa > Chordata > Mammalia > Artiodactyla > Bovidae > Aepyceros > Aepyceros melampus. Next base: position 494,553 of record SJXQ01008112.1, read on the forward strand.
GCCTCTGGAATGATGACTGTGAATTAGCCAGGACACAAGGGGCTGGGGCAAGGAAAGGGGAACATATCAGGCAGAGGTAGCAGTTTTCACTGTGTTCCAAAGGAGATGTTAGGATGACCCACCTATTAGATCTGTCTCTTAGTCATTGTGGTTGCTTGGAAAATACAGATTAAACATGCATAGGAAATGTATATGAGCCAGTGTATGTGATGGAATTACTAAGAGAGCTTCTAGACCTTGGAGGTGATTTTCAGTGTCTAGACCCAGATAAAGTCTATCCCAGACTCTGAAAAGAACTTGCAAATGTGACTTATCTCATAGTCAAGAAACCTTGAAAAGTTTCAAGAATATTTAAGGTAGTAAAATCATATACTTATTTTTGTTAATGGGGCAAGAATTGCTTCAGGAACTAGTAGAATTGTGTTGACCCTTGGTTAATGTCAGAATATACTCTTACTACACAGGCAGTTTGCCAGCATTTTGGAAATCACACAGTGACTTCTAGTCATCAGCATAGGTTCACTGGGAACATGTCGTGTAGAACTAATCTTGATTCCTTTCCATTCAGGGTTACATAAATGACATCTTCAACAAATTTTAGAGGATTCTGATTTCAGAAAAGCACTGGATAGAATATTTTTTCATTGTTCCTGTATATAATAGACAAAATGTTAAAGCTTGAAGAAGAATAGAGAAGGGATGAGGATATGAAAGCAAAATACTTGCGAGTTAGATGGTCTTAATATGCGTTTATAGTTACTATTCAGGGAGAGTTGATCATCTAGTACTTGATGGTGGTGAAACTGCATCTGAAGCAGCAGATTTTACTGAAAACATTATATTTGAGGAAGAATGCAGATGCCTTGGTGTTTGGAGATGAAGAATCTGGATATAGTGTCATATATGGAAGGTGATAGTGTTATTGTACATGGAAAAGAGAAACCTACAGAGATGATATCAGTCTGTAAAATTTTGGAGCTTCTTAGATCTATCAACTGATGTTCTTCATCAGTTTTAGAAAATTCTCAGCCATTTTTTGTCTCAATATTGGTTCTACCTTTTCCACCCTTTTGTTCTTATGGGACTCCAATTGACTGACTCTTTTGCTATTACACTTATCATTTGGGTTTTTATCATGTGGCTTCACCATTAAAGAACTTTCATTTTATTTTTTCAGGTTTTTAATTCTCTGGTGAAATAGCTAACCCTGCCTCTATCTTCTTGAATATAGAAGGGATTGTTATTTAAAGTCTTTATCTGATGAGTTTGATAACTGGACACTTCATGGATCTGACTTTATCTTCTGTTATTTCTATTTATTATCAGTCATTTTATTTTACATCTTTGTATACCTACTTTCCTTTTGATTGTGTTCTCATAACTGTAGTACAAAATTGTTTGTGGGAAAAATGGTGAGAACAAAAGGGATGTTATATCTCACCAAAAATGATTTTTGTTAGTTCTGACTGAAGCTAGGGAAACTAGTAATTAAGGATCACCTTAACCAGCTTTATAGCTTAGAATTTTACTGGCCATTCAGATGACATGAATCTGCCCTTGTCAGGGCTGGTTTATTTCTGATTCACCTCTATTTCTTGGATATATTCCTTTGAGGTTACACCTAAAATAGGGGATTACTAGCTTCCCATCACTCCCTCTTAACTGGCTCTGGAATCCAGCTCTAGTCTCTTTAGCCACATGAGGCTAAAAACTAGGGGAGTTTAGTCCCCTTATCCTTCATCCAAGGTCAAAGTCTGCTCACGGGGGAAAAACAACATGACTGCTTTTCTCTAGATTTAGATTTTCTCCTGGGTTTTGCCCTGGAAGTTCTCCATTACTCCAGTAATTCTTAAAAACATTTATTCGTCTCTTCTACTTATTTTCTGTAGGAGGCTTGATTTTAATTACAAGCGTGTAACTGCTAGAAACCATTAAATGAGAAAATAGATGTGTTCTGTTTTGTCCAATGGTTGGATGAAATCTGATGGATGGAATTTACAAAGAGGCCAATTCTGCTAAACCAAAGGAATAACTTCCTAGCAATTATTTTAAAAATAATTTTAAAAAGCTGCCCACAAAACTGGGAGTTTTCTGTCATGTCTAAGTTAAAATGATGCTTTGCCAAAATTTCTTCCAAAGACTTTCCAGCAGCAGAGGGAAAGGAACTTGTATCCCTTAGGAGTGTGTAGGAGGCTCATGAGGTTTCTTTGAGATTTCCCCAACCTAAAACATATTCAGCCTAACCTATCCCAGACAGAACTCTGGATTTCTCCCCTGTTTCTCTGATGGCACTAGCATCTACCCAAATATTCAGGCTTTAGATTTGAGAATAGCTTTCATTAGTCTCTTTCCTTCACATTCCACATCTAATCTGTTGATAGGAATTGTCAGTTCTCTTCCAAAGAATATATCCTGGACTTGACCATTTCACTTATCACTGTCTTTAGGACCACAACTCTAACCCTAACTGAACCTAATCCTAAATTTGCTAGGACTGCCTAACAAAGCCCCACAGACTGGATGACAGAAACAATAGAAATGTCTCAGTTCTAGAGGCTGCAAGTCCAAGATCCTCATGTCAGCAGGCTTGGTTTCTTCTGAGGCTTCTTTCCCCGGCTTGTAGATGCTGCTTTCTCCCTGCGTCTCCACATGGTCTTCCTTCTGTAAGTGCCTGTGTCTTCATCTCCTTTTCCTTTAAGGACTCCAGTCATATTGGATTAGCATCTACCCTCAATGGCTTCATTTTACCTTAATTACCCCTTTAAAGATGCTGTCTTCAAGTATAGTCACATTCTGAAGTACTGGGGGGTTAGAGCTTCAACATAAGAATTTTGGAGAAACACAACTCAGTCCATAATAGCTACCATCTTTTCTTGGCTTGACCATGGCAATAACCTTCATTTTCTTTCAGCATCTTTTCCTTACAGTGCCAAGGCCTACTATTCACTCAGCAGCCAGAGTGATTTTTCTAAAGTACACATTATATCACGTCATTTCTGTGCTGAAAATGCTACATTGCAAACCAGAATAAAATGTACATGTAGGACACAGGCACTATTTGACCTCACCTTTGCACAACTCTCTGACTTCCTATCTGTTTAGCATTCACACTGCATCAGTTACCCTGAACCTCTGTTGTCTCTGCAAACATTCCAAGTTTGTTCTGAGGAATTTTGGGCATGCTTTCTTTTCTTCTTGGAAAGTTCTTTCAGTCTTTCATGGCTGGCTTTTTGGGGTCATCTCCTCAGTAGACCTTCTTTATGTTCTAGCTAAAGCAACAACATGGGGTTCCCTGGGGGCTCAGATGGTAATAAATCTGCCTGCAATGTGGGAGACCTGGGTTCAATCCCTGGTTCAGGAAGATCCCCTGGAGCAGGGAATGGCTACCCATTCCAGCATTCCTGCCTGGAGAATTCCATGGACAGAGAAGCCTGGCGGGCTACAGTCCATGGGGTTGCAAAGAATCAGCTACAACTGAGCGACTAACACTTTCACTTTCAAAATGACAGCATACCTACACTGCCACCTTCTGCTACTTAACCCTCTTTATTTTATTTGTATTATTTATGAGTCTGAAATGATAATGCATATTTATTGTCTATATACTCATGACCTTCCTCATACTCTAGAATGACGGTACTTTGAAGATAGAAGCACTGCTTGTCTTGGATCCTGCCGTCCCGTGCTAGATACAGTGCCTGCCATAGAAGATGCGCAAGAAATAGTCATTTATTCACTGATTTCAAGAATGTAGGCACTCAAAATCTCTTCCTCTCTCCCTTAATATTTTGATAAAGTTGATTACTATGAGTCTTTTTTCCTCTTGTAAATACACTTACTCCCTTGCATGAACTGCATTTTTCTGGGGGCTGAAGAAATCCTTTTTCAAAAAGGTTGGAGTAGAGAATGACTAGACCTGAAGTGGTAAACTGGTTTCTTCTTGTGCATAACACTGGTTGCTTAGAAGTGGCTGAGATGAATGTTGAGGTTCCACCTGAGCTCATTGGGAGTGTCATGATTGATTAGCAATGTCTGCCAGTGGCACTGTATGGGAGACTGCAGGCCTCATTTGCTGAATGCCATTGCTTGCTAACTGGTGTCCACAGCATATATTAATGAATTAAAAGCTTGTTCTATATTCTATCTTTAGTGATGCTCCAGGCAAAATTAAAGACTAAAATATTCTGTAAGTATAGACTCATATACCATGGGATTCATTTAAAATTATGCTAATTGGAGACAAAATCTTCGAGATAAGTTAATATATCCAGTCCCCTACTACCGATGATATTTAACCACACCAACAGGAATACCCAGCCTCAGAGACATGAAGCCAACCACGGCCCCATGAGTTTTGACCAAGCCTAAGTATTTTTGCCAAAAGAAATTTCTGAGACTGATTGAATGCTCAAATCTTAAGGCAGCCCTTCAAGATTTTTGCCACTGAAGATTGTTTGCAAACCAATCAGCAAAATGCAGAAAGAGATTATTCTGTTGGTGGTTTGGATAAAGAAAAGCACATTCTTTACTGTGTAGATGAAAGTTGAGTGGGGTGTTTCCCATCTGAATTCTCTGGATCTTATAATTAAGGATACCTGGAAGTTTCAGAATATTAGACATAAGCAAACAGTTGCAAACATTTTATGAACTAGTGGCAGTGGGGGGCAGAAATCCCACATTTTCCCAATTATTTAGCAAAGCATAGCTTTTGGCCTCTTTATTTGAGCAAGATAAACAAAGAAGTCATTCTCTGCTCTTTTATATCATTAGAGCAAATGTCGATAAGGACATGTTCTCCAGTGCCAAGATAGTGGCTGATGTTTAGCTTCAAAAGGATCAAGGTGGAAGCAACCTCTCCCAAAGGTAAACCTTCTCCTTTGTCTGTGAATTTGCTTTAAGGAAGGCTGTAGACAAAAACTCCTTTTTGTTGTCATTATTACATAAGTCTCTAAACATAAATATTGATGCTTTCAAACTGTGGTTCTGGAGAAGACTCTTGAGAGTCCCTTGGACTACAAGGAGATCAATCCAGTTAATCCTAAAGGAAATCAACCCTGGATATTCATTGGAAGGACTGATGCTGAAGCTGAAGCTCCAATACTTTGGCCACCTGATATGAAGAGCTGACTCATTGGAAAATACCCTGATGCAGGGAAAGATTGAGGGCAGGAGGAAAGTGGGGCAACAGGGGATCAGATGATTGGATAGCATAATCGACTCAATGGACGTGAGTTTGAGCAAACTCCAGGAGATAGTGAAGGATAGGGAGGCCTGGTGTGCTGCTGTGTATGAGGTTACAAGAGTCAGACATGACTTAATGACTGAGCAACAAAACAGAAATACATAAATAAATAAATTCTTAAACCATCTGTTTGAATTGCAAGTTTATATATGTGTATATAGGATTTCCCATGTGGCGTTAGTGGTAAAGAACCTGCCTGCCGAGGCAGGAGACATAAGAAATGGGTTCAATACCTGGGTTGAGAAGATCCCCTGGAGGAAGACATGGCAGCCCACTCCAGTATTCTTGCCTGGAGAATCCCATGGACAGAGGAGCCTGGTAGGTTACAGTTCATAGGGTCGCAAAGATTCGGACACGACTGAAACTACTTAGCATGCACACATGCATGCATATATATATTCACTGCATTTGACCCCATGTGTCATATTTCCCCCATGTATTCATTTATATGTGTGTGAGCTGGCATCCAGTCCCATTACTTCATGGCAAACATAGATAGGGAAACAGTGGAAACAGTGGCTGACTTCATTTTTTGGGGCACCGAAATCAGAGCAGATGGTGATTGCAGCCATGAAATTAAAAGACACTTACTCCTTGGAAGGAAAGTTGTGACCAATCTAGACAGCATATTAAAAAGCAGAGACATTACTTTGCCAACAAAGGTCCGTTTACTCAAAGCTATGGTTTTTTCAGCAGTAATGTATGGATGTGAGAGTTGGACTATAAAGAAAGCTGAGCGCCAAAGAATTGATGCTTTTGAACTGTGGTGTTGGAGAAGACTCTTGGGAGTCACTTGGACTGCAAGGAGATCCAAACAGTCCATCCTAAAGAAGATCAGTCCTGGGTGTTCATTGGAAGGACTGATACTGGGCTGAAACTCCAATACTTTGGCCACCTGATGCAAAAAGCGACTCATTTGAAAAGATCCTGATGCTGGGAAAGACTGAAGGTGGGAGGAGAAGGGGACAACAGAGGTAGAGATGGTTGGATGGCATCACTGACTCAATGGACATGTGTTTGTGTAAACTCCGGTAGTTAGTGATGGACAGGGAGGCCTAGTGTCCGTGGGGTCGCAAAGAGCAGACTCGACTGAGAGACTGAACTGAACTGAGCTTGTGTTTGTACATGTATGCCTCTATGAATGTATGTGTTAGATGTAAAACACATTTTTCATGTGGCAGAAGGGAATACTGTCAGTAGCTTTAGCAAATCGGTTAAAGCTGCCATGTTTGGTCCTTTGCATAGCCCTCAGCTCACTTTCTGTGTCCTGCCTGTACTACTCAAGACTAAACCAGGTAGGAAGTATTGGAGTTAGCATGGGAACATTATAATGTTCTTCACATCTGCCATTGGGTAAGAAGTCTGAGATGAGATAAGAAATGAGAAGTTTTACAGATTGGGATTTAAACACAGGAGGGTGTGTGTATTGGGGGGTATACACACACACACACACTCATAGTCCTGATATTGTCACACTGTGCTCTAAAATACTGTGAATATGTCTTTTGGGATCCTCAAACAAGCCAGGCTCTAATTCTCCTCTGCCCACTTTTTGTGGGGCTCCTTCTTATCTTTCTTTCCTAAATATCACTATTCTGAGAGGCTGTTCATGACCATATTACTCAGATTCCCTTGTTTGCTTCCTTCCAATTGATTATTAGAAGTTTGTCTATTTGGTCCATTTGTGCACCATTTGTATCTAACTCTCCCAGGAGAAGGTAAGCTCTGTGACATCTGAAGTCTCGGCTCTCATTTTCTGCTGTAGCCTCAGCCCCCAGCACAGAATGCTGGATGCCCTGGCAGTTTCCTGGTTGCCCAGGAAACCCCATTTCGCTGTCTCACCTGGGCACTCTGCATTTGATGCTCTGACAGTCCTGTTTCACTTCCCACAGCAGTGCTCAGTCACTTTATCATGTCCGACTATTTGCAACCTCCTGGACTATAGCCCACCAGGCTCTTCTGTCCATGGGATTTTTCAGGCAAGAATACTGGAGTGGGTTTCCATTTCCTCCTTCAGAGGATATTCCTGACTTAGGGGTCAAACCCATGTCTCCTGCATCTCCTGCATTGACAGGAAGATTCTTTACCACTGAGCGACCTGGAGCCCTATTCATTTGTGTACTGATACCCAATAAGAGATGCTCTGAAATAAACATCCTTGCTAAAGTGTGACAGGAGCATGGTGGTTTCTTTTATTCATTCACTTCCTCACCCATCCCTAAAAATGCTAAGGCTTTTCTGAAACAAGCCTGTGGAGAACATTAAGGACGCTATTATGAATAGTATCAATATATGATGTCTGTCCTCAAGAAGTTTGTGGGCTAATGGGGGATATGACCTATGAGCAGACAAAGGGCTTAAGTAGAAGCAACCACAGGGTTTTCTGTGGGCTCAAAGGATTGGTCCTCAAACTCAGTCTACAAGGCAAGATGATCCCTGGAGTTTTAGGAGAATATTGAAGGACCAGTAGGAGTTAGATAAGGTTGGGCTGGTCTGAGGGGTTATGCAGAGTGATTCAGGGAAGGAGACTCCATGTGCAAAGGCATCAGGATCTTTTGGAGGCTATAAGAAGTCTGGTGTGCTGAGTGCACTGTAAAATCTTAGAGGAGGGTAAGGGACAAAGGTGCTCCTGGACAGATGGCATACATCAGGAGATAGGCTAAGGAATTTGGAATTCATCCTAGTCACCATGGGGAATCACAGAAAGATTTTAACAAGATAATTATATAATTAGATTTGTTTTTAAAATGATCACTCTGGTTTACAGGGTGGTGAGAGTACAATGCTCGTTCATTCATTTATCCATCCATCCATCCAACAATCTTTCTTTAGTACCTACTATATAACAGGCATTGTTCATCATTGAGGATGAATAATGAAGAGCAAAACAGTCTCTGACTCTTCAATCTTCTGGTCTAGTGGATAGACAAACATAGCACCAGAAAGAAACAGAAAAGTATGAGTTGTAATAATGGCTATGGAAGGGAAGACTAAGGAGCTGTGGGAGCATTTGCCAGGGTCCAGGAGGCCATGAGGAGGAAATGGTGTTTGTGTTGACTGCCAGGTGGTGATGTTAAACTGGCCCTGCTCGTTCTCCCTGTGAGAAGTTCTCTGGCTTTGACCAGATGGTGGAAGTGGCACTGAGGGAAGGAGGCAGTCTAGAGAGATTGTAGGGAGGTGGAATCGATAGGACCTGAAGCTATCTGGGGGTGGAGGGTGAGGGAGAAAGGGGGCAGGAGAGAGAAACAATTCAAGAATGGCCAAGGCATTTGACTTGGGCACTCTGCCTTGTGCCATCACCAGGACCTCAAACATCAAAAGCTACAATGACTGGACTTGTCCTATCTCCCAAACACTTCTCTTACAGACTTTATCTCACTGAACTCTCATAACAGCTATTTTGATATCTTCCATCTATTGGGCGCCTCATCTGTCAAGTACTGTATTAAGTACTTTCCACATATTAATTCTTCTATTAATCAAATGAGTCAAAGGCTCCTGGCATATCAAACCTCAGAGAGGTTAACTAACTTGATTGGGTCTACACAGCTCATCACTTTCAGAGTCTGGATTGGAACCCACATCTGTTGCTCTTCAGAATAAGTGGTTGTAACCATTCTACATGGTCAGTTTGAGATATCTACAGTATAGACATTGACCCTTCATATTTGTTATTCACTAGAACCATCAGTACCTTGGCTCAAAAGCCATCATCTAGTGCTACTATTTAATGAACTCTATTTCTCTACCCTTTATAGGTACCATTTGATGAAAATCTCAAGTTCACCCTGAGCTAATAGGACTTACTAACCACTGAAATGCATTTCACTAACCAGTGAAATGCAGCCATTAAGGGAGATGAAAGCACAACTGTCCTACTCATTGCCTGGTCACCTTGGGGGTGCCAGGCTCCTTCAAGGGGACATTTGTTGACCGGGAGTCCCCAAGTGGGGAGACACATGAGCTAGGAGCCTCCTGGCACCCTACCGGGTGCCTTGCCTCTGCTGATCTTCATGATCTTCTAAGCATCCCTCTGAAGTGTTGGGAGTCATTTCATAGTTAAGGAAGCTCCTGCACAGACCAGCTAAAGTCTTGTTAAATCTACACTGAAAAAGTGACTAGGAGGTTGGAATTTGAATCCAGGCCGCCTGTATCCCCTACTCAACTAGAAACAATGTGGCAGGAGAGGTGGAAGAAACAAAGAGGGCTTAACTTGGAAGGAAAGATTTTGAGATATCAAGGTGAAATAGAAAATAGATGCCTCCTTCCTAGGGTCCTACCAGGCAGAAGGAGGACCAAGAGTAGGATTCGGGTTCAGTCAGCTGACCCTGCTGTGGGTCAGGCCCTATGCCAGATGCTGGGATTTCAGGAACAAAACATCAGCCTTGGCCTCTTGTAGCTCATAATCTGGGAGAACAGATGGACACGTGACCAGGTGCTTCCCACAAAAGCCCCACATCCTGAGTGTACCAGCAGACAAGGGAATGGAGGAAGAGGGCCTGATGACTTGTGACCGGGCTTACCAGGGAACACTTGAAAAAGATGGTCTCCTTTAAGCATTGCTTCCGTGAACAAGTAGAGTCTTGATAAACAGAGATAGAAAAAGTAGAAGGTTCTTAGGAGCTGGGGAGTAGGAGCAAGAGCACCAAGGCAGGAGACTGGATGGTGGATTTGGGAAGAGTGAATTTGGGCAGGGTTAGCAGGTGGCTTCTACTTGGAGAAATGCCAACCATGAGCCTGAAAATATCTAGCCTTGAGTTGGGGGCGGGCCTTGAACA
>SJXQ01008112.1:505183-524766 GCA_006408695.1 Aepyceros melampus
GGCGGCTTCCTGAAGTAAGAAGTGTATATCTTGCTTCAAGCAAATTTGAAAGAAGAGCAGACAGATTTACACAAAGATACTCATTGTTTACTGCTGCTTTTTCAGATGTTGCCGATAAGGTGATTGTTATTGAAGTTCAATATTTGCTACTAGAAAAAAATTCCAGCCCTCATTCTTCACAAAGAACTCAGGTCTTTCTCCGGCTATGCACAACCCCAGTGACTGTGCTTTTAAATATGAGCCTGAGATGAGAACTCAGGGACCTGAAGGTATCTCAGTTCATTGAGGATTGTCAACTGAATGAGGTGACAACTGGGTCAGGATAGGAGGGGGAACTTGGGGACTCAGATGCCACAAGAAGGCCCTGGAAATCGCAGCCCATTTGGCATTAGCCAGATGTGAGAAGGACAGAGGGCTTGGTACCCTAACATTTCCTTTTTGATGACTGTCTTGCTCTGTGTATTTATGGAGAAACAAGCACTAACAAGTTTTAGCATTTTTTCAAACATTTGACTCTTGATTGCAAAAAAGTGTAACAGGCCTCTTAACTGCTTAAAGTCCTTAATGCAAAGAATGGTGGTTGTTAGATTTATTATTATTTTTTACCGTCTCCCTCTAACCCAACTCTAGTGCTTTTCAAATAGTTGAAGAAAGACAATTGCTAGTCTTTAAATTGAAGCACATGGAAGAATGTCTTGGGAGAAACAGTGTTCAAGAGGTGAAAGATTACCATATATTTAAGTGTTTGAGCCCATCCATCTTTTAGAGCAGAAGTCTTTAATCAGGGCCAGTGATTACAGGGATAATGTCAAGATAAAAATCATATGCATTCTAGCATTTTAAAAAATTCTCTGCCCTAAGTCACTAATGTTAGCTTAGATTATTAGCACAGAGATCATTCTCAAGGCCTAATGGGCCCTGGCTGGTTCCTCTCTTGGCAGGCCTTGGGCACTGGGTTCACCTTTGTAATTTCACCTTTGGCTTGGAGTCTGTGTCTCCACAGGCACCTCGATTTGAAAGCATCGACTGACTTCATCCTTAGAAGTGAGTGTTATCAAAAGATCATGTGCCTGTTATTTTCAAAGTAACTAGTTGGTTAACTGAAGTCAGAAGTTGCAGCAAATTGGGTTGAGTGTGTAGCTGCCATTTTGCTTACAAAACACTTTCCCATTCTGGCATTCATGTGTTTTGTGAACGTTTGTTGAGAGCTTATTATTTAGAGGCTCTGTACTCAGTATTGAAATGCATACAAAAACACAAGATACAATCCAAGCCTAATGAAGCTTACGGTGCAAGCATTCATTCATCATTTATTCCTACACGCAGCACATGTTTACAGGGTGTCTCAGTGTGTCTGTCATGAAGGCATTGATCCAGGTGTGGGGCTGCAACACAGCAAATTTCCTTCTCTCGGGTTGTTTGCATTTTGGAAAGAGATGTTGGGAACTAGACTTTGTCAGGTAATGATGACAACAAAGAATAATAGAACTGGGGATATGGCATTGTTAAACAAATGATTGTATTCCTTACCTTCTTTGGGTGAGATTAGTAAACCCATTCTAAAGATACAAGCAAGGTTCAGGATGCACAGACAGGCTATGTCCTGCAGGGAGCCATCCAGAGAGAGGTAGGTTTGCCCCAGGGCTGCGCCATTCTGGCCCTCACCTCAGTGTGCAGGCACCTTGCCTTTCAGGACACCTTGCTGCTTTCTCTTTGGGGTTCTACCTGAATGAGGAGATGTTCCTTTTATGCATGTATGCATGGCAGTTGTGTCCAACTCTTTGCAACCCAACCATGCTCCTCTGTCCATGGAATTTTCTAGGTAAGAGTACTGGAGAAATGAGTTGCTATTTACTCCTCCAGAGGATCTTCCTGAACCAGGGATGAAACCCATGTCTCCTGCATTTCCTGTTTTGGTGGCAGACTCTTTACCACTGAGCCACCTGGAAAGCTCCTCCCTTAATGGAATCTCCTGTCAAAAAACTATCTCCCACCTCCAGCCCTTTGCCCAGACTTTGACTTTCTTTCAAATGATTTAATTTTTTTCCAGAAAGAATGCTTACAACTATCACTTAAGCTTTTAATTTTAATACCCTCCCTTCACTTTCAGGAGGGAAACCAGCAACAGAATAAAGTTTCAAAGAACCAGCACTGATGAGTTGGGAAAGACCTGTGAGTCCTGCGATAAGCCTCAGGGGTCTAGGATTGCCACTTGCTGTCCATGGGATTTGTTTCCCTCCCTCCTTTCTTTCCTTTTCCAGAATCTCCCTTATCTATAAAGTCATGAACAATAGCACCCCCAGTCACTTGCCAGGATTGTAGTGAAGGTCACCTAAGAAAGAGAAAGCCACAGGAGTCCTTCATGAACTCGCCCCTTGGACAAAAACCCAAAAGAATAAAATAGATCACTGAGTGTTGTGGAGAGAGCACCCACTCTGGAGTTAGGGGGCCTCGGTGGGACCCTAGCACACCAGCTGCTGAACTCGGCTCAAGGATTTACTCTGCCAAACCTGTTTGCTCCTGTCACTAGAGAGCCTGCAATGATGGAGGGCCACCTGGCTGAGGGACAGAGCAGCAACGTCTCCATCATAAGGCAGAAAATTGAATGAAATGGTGATGTAAGGGTCTTGCTCTGTGTTCATAGTTTCTAAACCCCAGGTGTTCATGAGCACCTTCATAACATTTGTCACATGAGTGCTTTAAATGTCTTCATTTACATTTGTACTTTAGCCATGGCTAAATAATAAAGGCCATAAAATCACAGGTTTTATTTCACAAATGTGTTATAATTAGAACAAATATGTAATCATTTAATATATTATATATTATAATAAAAAATATAATATATAATAAAATATATAATAATATATATTATATAATAAATATAAATTCCTGAAATTCTTGTAAGCAACCCCAGTGCCATGTGAATGTTTATCAGGTGAATGCATTGTAGGTCCTCTTTCTGATCTTTTCATGGGCTTTAATCATCAGCACATTTTCATGGAGTTTCAAAGTCTGATATTGTCCTTTCACAAATGTCATCTCATTTGATCCTTAGTGAGAACAGGCTAAAATTATTGTCTCCACTTTATGGCAGAAAGGGCTTGGTGAGCGGAAATAATTTGCACGGAGTCATGCAGCTTATTAGATGGGAGCCAGGAAGAGAACACAGGGCTCTGGATTCCCAGCCGAAAATGCCTCTCTCCTCTGTCTGGGATGTCCCTTCTCCTCACAGGGCCCAGGGCCACCCACTCGCTGTTGGTTCCTCCCCTCCAGACCTGGCTGAGGCCTCGGAAGGCTGTCTGGACTCTCAGAGCTCAGCTGTAAATATTGGAGCGGGGTTCTCTTATCTGAGAGTCACTTCTCACTCATCCAGCTGCCAGCAGCCTAAGTATCCATCAACTTGCAGACTGTAAATCAGTGCCCAGCTTGACAGCAAATCTATGAGCCTGAGCTGGAGCCCAAACAGGCATCAGCCCCTGCCTGAGGAATTGCAGAGGAAACTTTGAGGCTCAGCCCAGCCAACAGCCACTCTGTTTAAGAGATGCTTTGGGTCCAGACACATCATCCTGCCCCCAGAGGAGAAAGACCAAAAAGAGAAAGCCAGGGGCTGCAAACCCAGGCCACTGGACCCCAGACTGCATCACATGGGGACAGAGAGAAGGGAGGCCCACTCCTAAACTTGGTAGTTGCTGCCTGAGCACATCAGCTCTACATCCAGAGGGTCAGGCAAAGGCGGATATGGATACTTATGTCAGAGCGTTAGGGGCCGCTTGAGACTCACGCTCAGAGGGAGGATCCTTGTCTCCTCCCTAATCCTCCAAACAACTCCAAAGTTAACTTGGAAAGTCCACTCCATGCTGAGATTGGGAAAGACAGATTATAACTAAAGGAAAAAACAAAAATAAGCAACTATTTCTGTATTTCCTGGAATTGGTTAAAGTATACAACAAAGTCTATAAGACCTTCCAGGATGGGGTCCCTGCCCAACTCCTCAGCCATGACCATCTTTATTCCCATTTGGAACATTCCTGCCATACCAACTGTGTGGTTTCCTAGACAGGCCTGATGACCCCAGCCTCTAGGACTCACCCTGAGTATATCTCTGCCAGGGGCATCTTTTTTCTTCTTTCCACCTAATTCCTACTCAGCCTTCAAGACTTCGCCTTTACCGATTCATTGATTAACCCAACCAAACATTAAAAAAAAAAAAATAGATGAAATAAAGTTCAGGGATTAGCCTAGCCATAGAAGAATAGTGCTTATAGCAAGCACCTTGGCAGGGTCAGCTAAGATCAGAGTAATTGGGTCTGAAACCACCCTGAGTGCCCTCCCACCTTCTCTAGCAGCCCTTGTCTATTGGCTTGATCTCACAGCATGTTCTAGGGCCCTCTCTTACCTACTTACCTATCAGGATCTTACTGAACCTTTAGGGCTCAGGAGCCCTACCAGGAGCCCCTCATATCACTAGACTTCTTGGAGAATCTGATGGCTAAAATCCAAAATTGTCCTTGTTTATACTTTGCAATTGTTGGGGTTGTTATAAGTTCCTGTTTCTCTCCCCAAAGAGACTCTGAGTTTCTCAAATGGGCCTTCAACTTTCACTCTCCTTGTTCACTTCTGCCTATCCTTCAACCTAACTCCCAGCATCTGTGCCCTGAGTGGTCCACAGGGAAGGGTCAACAATATATTAGGGATAGTTCATGGGTTCTCCGGGGCTGATCTTCTCATTGTTTAATATGCACTCTGGGTGCCCGTATTTTCCCATCATTTCATGGCAAATAGATGGGGAAACAATGGAAACCGTGACAGACTTTATTTTCTTAGGCTCCAAAATCACTCAGATGGTGACTGCAGCCAAGAAATTAAAAGACACTTGCTTCTTGGAAGAAAAGCTATGACAAATCTAGACAGCATATTAAAAAGCAAAGACATCACTTTGCCGACAAAGGTCTGTATAGTCAAAGCTATGGTTTTTCCAGTAATTACATACAGATGTGAGAGTTGGACCATAAAGAAGGCTGAACACCAAAGAATTGATACTTGCGAAATGTATTACTGGAGAAGACTCTTGAGAGTCCCTTGGACAGCAAGGAGATCAATCCAGTTATCTCAAAGGAAATCAACCCTGAGTAGACATTGGAAAGCCTGATGCTGAAGCTGAAACTCCAATATTTTGGCCACTTGATGTGAAGATGTGAAGAGCTGACTCTTTGGAAAAGACCCTGATGCTGGGAAAGATTGAAGGCAGGAGAAGAAGGGGACAACAGAGGATAAGATGGTTGGATGGTGTCACCAACTCAACGGACATGACTTTGAGCAAACTCTGGGGGATTCTGAAGGACAGGGAAGCCTGGAAGCCTGGTGTGCTGCTGTCCATGGGGTTGCAAAGAATCGGACATGACTTAGCAACTGAACAACATTTTGCAAAAGAATGATATGCCTTTCAACAACAATGTTTTAGGCCATTTAAAATGACTCAAATTAATCCTATAAATCTGGGATTATTTCCCTCAGGAGCTCAAAAGTAATACAATGGTAAATATACATAATTCTTCCATTTCTCGTATGCCCTCCTACTATTAATGGCTCCATGTTGCAAGTTGGCCAAGGACACAAGTTGCTAATTTTAGCTAGACTGAGAAAGGAATAGCCCTGGCACAGCATGGTGGCTGATAGATAGCAATCCCAGAACTAGGGTGAGAATGGCAGGTGAATTTCAGAGAGGTGGTTCTCCTTCCTTACCTCTGAATGACACCCATGTCATGACTACAGGCAATTCTAGATGACTGAACAATTTAAAATCTTTTTTATCTTACACGGTTCTTCCATTTTCATTGCAGTTATTACTGATGGCAGGCATGCTGATGTCTTGGCAGAGTGGAGCCTTCCTGCTGGGAAGAGGGGTTTTGAATTTGATGTCCCATTATGACTTTGATAGATTCAGACAAATTTCTCAGGCTTGATGGACCTTTGCCCAGGCTGGAAATCTTCCCTGGGCAGCAGGAAACATCTGAGGCACCCAGACCCTAAATGGGGTGTTTTGCTTTACTAATCCCCAGACCTCCATGGACTGCAGCCAGAAGGGTTTGAGAAAGACAAAGCTGGGATTCAGTCTCCAAGGCCTGAAGTGTAGCAATGAAGTTCTTCAGTGTAGAGAATCATGAAACAGTGTCCAAGCCCTTTGCTAGGTTGGACCAGGCCCAGTACAAGCTTCCCTGGGCTGAAGACATCCAGAATATGAGTTAGCCTGGGCTTTACTAATGGGAACGCTCTATTGTGGGGCTGTGCCTTTAAAGAAGTTCACAGAATATTTGCATTTAGGTGGCCTGGAGAGAGGAGTTTGGAAGAAATACAAGAATGGGAATCATAGTGGAAGCTGGGATGTGGTAGAAGTGGATGTTAATGGATAGAATAAGTCTAGGACAGAACTGAAAGGCTCTAGAAAATGGGCAGTGATTCCAGAGTCAGGATGAAGCAGGGCATCAGGAAGTTAACAACAGGAAAGCAAGTCATATACCATCACCTCTATGTTACATGGGTACCTGGAGTGTGGACTCGGACACACCTTGCAGGGGACTGGGCTCAGCACCTGTCTTGGAAAGTAGGACCTAGCCTGTACCCGCTCACATGGCCGTGAGACTACAGTTGTTGTCTCAGAGCTCAGGAGTAAATGTCAGAAAAGGACTCCAAGTTGCCAGAAGCCAACCTCTGTCCTAGCTTGTCATCCCTGCTAGAATGCCACGGTAAGCTGCTTGGACCCTAAGAAGAGATATCTGATAGTGTTTTCCTTCCTCAGTCCTTGACCCACATTCCTTAGAAGATCTGTTCTAATGGAATTCTCTTTACAGGCCAAGGATGCAAGCTGTTATTCAGTATTGTGATGTGTCAGGCACTAAGACATGCTTTGAATTCCAAATGTTACCATAAGAACAGTCTTACAGTCTAATGAAAGGGAGGGAGACCACTGTGCATAAGGACTTTGAACTCCAGATGTACAAAGTTCTGAGGCTATCCAGAGGAAGCATGATTTGAATATGTGCAGAGAAGAGTAAATGACTATGTAGGGTTTTGAAGGATAAATAGGAGTTCTCCAGGCAATCCACTCCAGTATTTCTGCCTAGAGAATCCCCATGGACAGAGAAGCCTGGCAGCTATAGTCCATGGGGTTGCACAGAGTTGGACATGACTGAGTGACTAAGCACACGAGGTTGATAGGGGTAGCTAGGTAAGTAGGTGAGCTCCTTGGTGTGTTCAGGGAACTGGAGGTGGGCATCTGATCATAAAGCATGCACATGCCCTGGTAAGGACTCAGTTTTGCAGGTTATGGGGAGCTACTGAAAAGTTTTCATCAGGTTAAGGGTTACAGATAGCAAAAATGAAAGTGAAAGTGTTAGTCACTCAGTTGTGTCTGACTCTTTGCAATCCCTTGGACTATAGCCTGCCAGGTTCCTCTGTCCATGGAATTCTCCAGGAAAGAATACTGGAAAGCATTGTTATTCCCTTCTCCAGGGGATCTTCCTGATTCAGGAATCAAACCCACGTCTCTGGCACTGCAGGCAGATTCTTTCTTGTCCAAGCCACCAGAGAAACTCATACAGATAACAAGGACAGCTTTAAATGAAGAGCCTTGCTTAAGTGGAACACAGAGCAGGAAGAGGTCTAAGTCAGTGGTCAGGAAAGGCAGACTCTGCCCACTTGGCCAGTGGATGGCCCGACTTACAGGCACTCGCTTCCCCTCCAGGTCTTTGCAGCCACATCAGCCAAATCCCTTCTGAAAAATACTTTTGTAAGCAGAACATCAGAGGAAGTTAATGAATACAAAAGCTCTTCAGGAAAAAAAAAAATGGACTATAAATGCAAGATGTTGCCATCCTGTTTTTATTTTCTTCCTGAGCTATTAAAAAGAATAGCAAATCTATAGGCTCCGAGTGCTCATTCTGCCACCCAGGAAGGCTTAGGCGCCGAACTTCTCAAGATGCGCCGTGGAAAATGGAGAGCCACGTCAGCTGTTCACTGGTGTGCCAAATCGGTTCGGCTAGGGTGTCGGACTGTCTGGTGCCCTACCCAGCTGGAGGAAGGATTTTCTGGGGCTCGGAAGCCTAACAGTAGCTTCTTTCCTCCCAGGGCCCACCCTCCCTGAGAAGTCACCGCAGTTTCTCGCTTAGAAACCAGACCACGTGTCCCAGGAGGGCTAAGCTGTGAGAAGCTCCAGTGACGGTATCGAGCAAATTGATCATTGACTGACAGGTCCCCAGGCCAGCCTGGAATGCCTGCTTGGGGTGAACTGGCAGTGCTTCCTGCTCTCCAGAGTTCATGGGAACGTGCTGTTCTTGTACAAACAGCCTGGCACGCCTGCAGGCTGGGGAGGCAAGTACTCGGTATGTTCAGAACACAAGGAAAACCCTCAGATGCGTCAAAGAGCAAAGGACAGCTCTGAGGTGGCCTCTGTTCCCTCCTCAGCATCCCAGACTCATATCACCTGGAGCTCTGTTTAATTATCAATTGATACCAAGTGATCAGCTTCAGACAGATTTTGGAGACCCAATTCCGTCATCAACAAGCTGTGTGACCACAGGGAACTTCAATCTTCTTCTCAACGTCTTGGTCTTCTTGTCAGAAAACAAGACTAGATAATTCTAGATATTTTTGGTGTGTACAGAATGTACAAGGAGAAAACCTTGGCTTTGAAGTCAGCAGATGGGAATTTAAACTCAGGTCTGTGGCTCCCTGGCTGTGTGATCTTGAGAAAGCTGGTTTCTCTCATCTACATAGTGCCTGGCACTGTGTGGTTCCTCCAAAATAACAAGTAAGATGAATGTCTTTTACCTAGGCACAACCATGTCCCTAGGCATGCAAGCATTAGTCAGTACAAGCATATCGTTAGAACAGTTTCAGGGTAATGGGCTCCAAGTGACACAAATCTCACATTTCTGCTGGGTAGCTGTGGTTTGCAGGTCAGTGTTGCCCTTAGAAGACTTCCCAGGTGGCACTGGTTGGAAAGAACACACTTGCCAATGCAGGAGACATAAAAGACACAGCTTCATCCCTGGGTTGGGAAGATTCCCTGGAGGAGCATAGAAACCCACTCTAGTATTCTTTCCTAGAGAATCCCTTGGACAGAGGAACATGGGGGGCTATAGTCCACAGGGTTTCAAAGAGTCGGACACGACTGAAGCGGCTTAGCATGCACACAGGTGCCATCAGAAAGGCCCTCAGGGGCCTCTGGGAGAAGGAAATGGCAACCCACTCCAGTATTCTGCCTAGGGAATCCCATGGACAGAGGGACCTGGTGGGCTATGGTCTTTGGGGTTGCAAAGAGTCATAAAGACTAAAGTGACTGAGCACAGGAGCCTCTGGGCGGCCCGACTTCCAGTCCAACCCCATTATAGGCCATGGAGATCTTCTGCAGTTTCCTCTAATAAGGCAGATGCAATCCCCAGGATCCTGATGCAGGGGCCAGTGGGCTGGCTAAACCTACCATAGCACTAGGGGCAAACCACTTGGATCCTATCCTTTGAGATAGGACTGAGCAGGAATCTGAGCTCATTGCTGAAAGATTAGGCTAGTTGACTCCCCAGGTGGAGCTCAGGGGATTCATTTGTTGCCGGGTGGTTGGGGGGACACTCTCTGACCCAGCAGTGCAGATGCCTGGACCAAGAGCCCCCGGATCTCTGAGGAGCAGCTCCCGGACCCAGGCTTTATATGGAACAGATCATGGGAGTGTCTGCTCCTGTGTTAGAAATCCTGAAGAAATAGAAACACATTGGAGAGGCAACAGCATCAATAAATAATCGACAAGAATAAAACAATGCAGGCACACACCCATACAAGGAAATGCAGCACAGCTGTTACAAGCAATGCGTGTGAAGAATTTTCCATAAGATCTGAAAGTTTATGTCTTACAATGTCAAATAAAAAACTGGTATATTCACCTGTTTGCAAATAAGTAAACCACAGGCTTAGGAAAAACAATCCTTGAAGAAATCAATCACTGGACTCTAGGTGGTCCTTCTTGGCTTTCTACTTTGATGTCTTTTCAAACGTGCTACCGGGTGCCTACAGTATTTTCAAATGAAAAAAAAAAAAAAGTTAAACTAGAATTTCCTTGCCATCATACTGAGACAAGCAAGCTGGAGTGCTTTATCTGAAAGTTTAAACTGGGCAGCAGCTTGATCATTTCAAACACTGATGGCAAGAAGATTCTGAACCATGCAAATCCAGGAGAAGAGCCAAAATACAAAAATCTCACCACCACGCAGAGTGCGGAATGTCACACAAATGCCTTTGGTTCTTGGCACCTCCATCCAGAGCACAAATAACAACCCCCACAAGAGTACACAAATTAAGAATATAAATTAACATGGTTTAAACTTGTTATATTTACAAACATATAGGGATTTTTATAATCTTTCACATAGATGCTGCTGCTCTAAAATAAACCCCTTAGGTGATATACATTTATTCCCACATTGTTGTTACAACTCAGAAAAATCTTTCTCTCCTTTTGGAATCATCCTTATTTATGGCTATGGTCAAAATTGCCACATCTTTGCCATTTCAAGATGGATTATGATTTTCCAAAAGTTATTTGGAAAAATCTATCTATCCTTAAACTGGGCCATTACCTTGGGAACCACTTTTGGGTAAAAGTGAAATGTGATTGGAAAAGACTAGAATCAAAAATGACCTACCTAGAAAGATGCTGCCAACCAGGCTGGTACCCAGACTTCCTGTGAAACTGCAGCTTCAGAATAATTGCACAATCTCTGCAGGGGGCTACTTTGGGCCCAACATTAATTGCTATGTATTATTTTGCCTATGTGGCAGGAAAACATTAAACCTTTAAGTACTGGTGGAAAGGTTATTCCCATGTAAGTCTGAACCAGAAAATAGAGAAAATGAAGCATAGCTCCTGCTTGTCTTTCAGGGGCTCCCCAAATCTGTCTCTTTGCCATCACTTCACACACACACATATATACATATATCCACATATTTCAATACGAGTATCTGGAAGAGACATGGGAAACAGCCCATGGCCTGTGCATCAGCATTTTTATAATGAGTGGGGAAGGGACCCTAGGGCAAAAGGTCAACTTTTGGACAAAAGCAAGATGAATCTTTTCTCCCTGTCCCTCTGCTGCCTGAATCACCTGAAGCAGACAGACCTGGACTTTGTTACAGGTAAATAATTACAGTTGTATCTGCCATAAATATCTTGCTGAAGGGGCCATTGCAAAAATGAGATTGTATCTCCAAGCAACTGTCAAATGGCTAGAATAAATTCAGAGGACTTGAAATACTGATGTACATTTTCTATCATAGATATCTCTTGGTCTAGACTTTCAGACTGCATCTTGACAGAACACCTAGGATGGCTGAGAAATTAAGGAGTCAGGAACAAAAAAATTACATAGTGTTGGTGTTCTGTGGTTTGTGTCTTCTTTATCTGTGGTCTCGGCAAACAGGAAGTCCTTGTGAATTGGGGGGCTTGAGCAGAAATGTTAAAGGCACAGATCCCTGGAATTAAAAAAGCCGAGGAGGTAATAAATCTTGGACCAAAATGGAAAGCCTGAAGAGGTCAGTGAGCTACAGCCAACCTAATATCTGTACTTCTCAGGGCCGCAATAAATCTGACACTACTCCTTCTTGGCTCAGCTGGCTTCTGTGTAGCTGGCAGATCAAAGCCTCCCCCAGGACTGTCTGCAATCACCTGTTTCTCATTGGCCTGGTGGGCGAAGTAGGCAGAATGGGGAGGGAAAGATGGGGTTGTCCCCTCCTTCTCAGCACCATCTGGGGACCATATTTAAATACCTACAACCTGGAGTTTAGGGAGAGGATCCTGGGGGAACTGGAAGGCACTGTCCTAAACTGGAAGAAGTGAAGGATCAATAGCAGAAAGGAGTGGCAGTGAAGCAGACAAAGGTTTTCTAGATGAAGATGCTGTGTTGTTTGGGTCTAAAGGGAGAAAGGGAGGAGGACCATCTTGGAGCTCTCTGAATTTGATCACTAGTCAGTTTCAGCTCAGTTGGATCTTTGTCTCACACATTCCCCCAAATTATTCATCTTTTTTCCTTCAGCAATACTTAGTAAAATGTCTGTTTATTTATTTGTGTAAAAAATCTATGGCAGACCTCTTACTCACCTTATCACTAGCACTGCCAAGGAGATATTATTACTTTCTTCCTTCAGGTGAGGAAACTGAGGCTCAGGGTGGTTAAGGACCCTGGCTGCAGTCATAGAGCTAGGGGGTAGCAGAGTCAGATTTGAATTCAAGCTTCCAAAATGGAAAACTCCACACAGTTCCTATGCTGCCATGGTAAATCTGCTGTGATCAGGGCACCACTAAATCCTGCAAAGGATGTAAAAATAAAGCAGAAGATCCTAGTTTTTAAAAAAATGGTTTGAAAGTTGAGATCTGACATATATATAAATAATAGTGATACAAAATAGAGTGTGATAAATGCCTTGAGAGACATACAGATGAAATATGAGGGAATTTGGAGGAGGCAGCAATTGCTTCTGGGTAGCGTGGGCACTTGTCTTGGATCTCAGAACATCAGTAGGATTTGGGCCTCTGGCTCTCAAAGGGAAGAATATTGCAGCTGAGAAAATGGCTGTTGCGAGGCTCCAGTCAGCAAAGCAATGAGAGCACATGGGATTTCAAGAAGCTGAGTTTGGAATAAGCTACCCCAAGAGGAATATTACAGGGAAATGGGTTTGGAAAGACCTGTAGTTTCAGGGTATGTATGTCTTCTAATCCTGGATTAGGAAATGGCAACCCCCTCCAGTATTCTTGCCTGGAAAATTCCATGGACCGAGGAGTCTGGCAGGCTACAGTCCATGGGGTTTCAGAGTATCAGACATGACTGACTGAGCATCTACACACGCATGTTTTCTAATGGACTTCCCAGGTGGCTCATTGCTGGAGACACAGGAGACCCGGGATTGATCCCCTGGAGTAAGAAATGGCAAACTCCTCCAGTATCCTTGCCTGGAAAATTCCATGGCATGGAGCCTGGGAGGCTACAGTCCATGGGGTCACAGAGTCGGACTCGACTGAACAACTAAGCACGTGCGCGCACACACGCACACACAAAAACACGTCTTCTAATACTGAGTAGAAGTTCCTGCTGCTGCTGCTACTGCTGCTAAGTCGCTTCAGCCGTGTCCAACTCTGTGCGACCCCAGAGACGGCAGCCCTCCAGGCTCCCCTGTCCCTGGGACTTTCCAGGCAAGAACACTGGAGTGGGTTGCCATTTCCTTCTCCAATGGGTGAAAGTGAAGTGAAGTCGCTAGTCGCGTCTGACTCTTCGCGACCCCATGGACTGCAGCCCACCAGGCTCCTCCATCCATGGGATTCTCCAGGCAAGGGTACTGGAGTGGGGTGCCATTGCCTTCTCCGATAGAAGTTCCTATAAGCAAGTTACTGGAGATTTTTAAGCTCATGATTTAGAAAGCTTATTTTTTTGTGACAGAGTGGAGGACAAATTGGAGAAGACAAGAAAGGACGCAGAGGGATGAGTGAGAGGCTATTGTAATAATCCAGATTTTGAGGATCTTGCCCTTGAAGACTGCTTGACTTCTATATATTTTTGGCTTTGTTGTTGAGGGAAGATAAATTTTTCTGAACTTTTATCAAATGACCTTTTCTTAATTAAAGTATAGTTCTATATAGTAATAAACAGGTTACAGGTGTACAGTATCATGGTTCACTATTTTTAAAGATTATATTACATTTGTAGTTATTATAGAATATTACCTGCATTCCCCATGTTGTAAAATATACCTAATAGTTTGTACCTTTTAATCCTCTGCCCCTACTGTGTGCTATCCCACTTCCTTCTCCCCACTGGTAACCACTATACCTGCTTCTATTTTGTTATATTTGTCAGTGTGTTGTATTTTTTTACTTCCCTGGTAGCTCAGCTGGTAAAGAATCAGCCTGCAATACAGGAGACCCTGGTTTGATTCCTGGGTCAGGAAAATCCCCTGGAGAAGGGATAGGATACCCGCTCTAGTATTCTTGGGCTTCCTTTGTGGCTCAGCTGGTAAAGAATCTGACTGCAATGTGGGAGATGCTGGGTTTGATCCCTGGGTTGGGAAGACCCTCTGGAAGAGGGCATGGCAACCCAGTCCAGAATTCTTGCCTGGAGAATCCTCATGTACAGAAGAAATGATATCACACAGTACTTGTCTTTCCCTGTTTGATTTATTTCACTTAACATAATGCCCTCCAAGTCCATCCATGTTACCGTAAATGGAGAATTTCATTCTTTTTTATGTCTGAGTAATATTCCATTGCATGACATACCACAAAAGATTAACTTTTTAATATCCATCAACAGAAGTGTTATGAAGTCTTAGGTGTCCTGAGTCACACATTGTGAGTCATTCTTTAGAGGTGAGCAAGTCTCTGGAGGCTGAGTGAGCATCCAGGGGATAGCTAGATTGTGAATAAAATGAGAGCTTCTTCCTAGTTTTCTCTAGAGGCTCTTCCAGAGATCCTGTCATTTCCAGTCCAGCACTTCCATGAGCTTGCCCTTTCTCAAGGATTCAAAATTCCTCTCCAAGAGCTGTTGATTCTCTGGGGAGAGGAGCACAGGATGTATGGGAAGCAGAGGGGCCAGGAGTCAGAATCTCAGATTCCAGTCTCTGTCCAGGTCCTAAACTTTGCACCAATCACTTTACCTCATTGGATTCAGTTTTACCATCTCTGAAACATGGAGAATATAATTCTTGGTTTACCTAACATTGGGTAGGATTATATAATACAGATTGCATGGGCTGTTGGCTTTCAGATACCCTACCACCAAAAGTCCCAGACTTCTTTTGAGATGTTTCAGATACTCCCCACAGATAATCACAGTCTGAACAGATCCCTGTGAATCCATTGTAACTGAACATATTTGGCTTCTGCTGCAAATATGTAATGCATGAATTAATGACTAAACCACTGGTGATGTATAAAAGACATTCATTTGGGAATTGGGAGATGTAAAACAGAATCAAGGATCTACATTGAATAGTGAGGAACCTTCAGGAAACCATTTATCTTCACCTGCAGCTTCTGCTTCTTCATCTGTCACATGCTTTGGTTTTGAATAGATGATCTGTGTCCCTTCCAGTTATGAGGCTATATTTCTCCATTATGTGGGGATTAGAGGAATATAAATAAAATGTATTGTGACAATGCTTTAACTAATGCTTAGAAGTAGAAAGCAAGGCTTTGTATCACATCAGCTATGCAGATTATGATCAGATACAGGGAGTCAGGCCTGGGACCACAGAGACAAAATGCATGCACTTTACTCTTAGGAAGGCCACCGAAAGCCTTCATTCAGTGCTTACTCATTCTTAGTTTTTACACAGTTCTAATGTGCTTGGTGATTTGATGTTACAGCTCATAGCAGAAAGGGAACAGCTAGCTAACATCAGGTACTTATGAAGCAGTGACAGTCTGACACAAAGCTGGTAGAAATGAAAAAGGTGAAAGGCATAAAGAGGCTGCAGGAAGAACACAAAAGCACTTGAAGATAGGGATTGTTGATCATAGAGGGGAAATTTTTTTATGCAACCTAGTTGCATCCATCTCCCTCTATGGCAGGAGTTAAGCTCATGAGACATCCAGAGGAATCCAAGACAGTTAGGAAATTGGCTTCCAAGTTAGAGCAGATGAGTTAGTGAAGAAGCAGAGCAAAGGCTACACCAAATATTTGTTTTAAAACCCAACCTGTCAAATCTGAGGGCCGAGGGAAAAACCAACTTCAGAAAAGCCTGAGGTAAAAAGGGCATTGAGATTCAAGGGATCCAAGATAAAGAAGATTGTTCAAGTGGTTCAATTAGACACACTAATTGATGGTCCAGTACTGACCCTGGGTCATTATGAAGAGAAAAGTACTGAAGGGAGTGCCGAAGCCTTGGGAAGATTTCTACCAGAGTGAAGTTGGGATAGGGAAGGGTTGGGGGTTCAAGCTTTGGTTCTTAAAGAGTTAAGACTTAGTTACCTGGAAATCTCCTTATCTAAATCCCCCCAATATCAGCCCTCTCCTGACTGTGGGGATACATGAGTTCTGGGGGTGTCTGGGGGGTATTCCAGTGAGCCCTGGTGGATGGTGCCAAGCCCACAGTGCCAAGCATCTGAGAGAGGCTTCAGTGGCATCAGGTGCCCTGTTCCTCTGTATTTTTTACTGCGTTGGGAAGACATGCAGAGAGGAAGCCTTACTGAAAACCCCAGCTGCCTCGTGCCAGACAGTATCTTCTTACTTCCTTTCCCTACCACCTCACCACTATAGCTAGTAATTTGCAACAACTTGTGGATCTGGTGACCTGGGTTGTGGGTGCGGGCAGAACCTGGGCCTGGAAGCCTTCATGAAGGGCCAAGAAAACCCTGGTTTGGATCCTGCTCCCTGTGGTTACACTTCCCTCAGAGGAGCGCCTGTAAAAGCAGAGAGGCATTCCAGAGAGCAGCCAGGAGGAAGCCGGAGACCACTTCACAGACGCAGGGCTAGTATGCAGCAATGGGAAGACTTTTAAGGGAAAAAATTTGGCTGCTGTTGCCACGTTAGCACTCAGGGCACCTGCAAATGTCAAATGCAAACAGGCTCTAAATCTTAGGTCTGCCTGTGCTCACATGGGAGATTTAGCCCATGTCCCTCTAGACCTTTGCAAAGACAGGAGGGAACTAAATTGGGCCAAGCACTGTGCTAAGCTCTTTACCTGTATTTGTTCCCTGAGTCCTGGTGACAGCTTTAGGAGTAAGGCAGTGATAGACCCATTTCACAGGCAGTGGCACTGAGGCTCAGAGTGGTTAAGCAGTTTTCCTGACATAAAAATCCTAGGGTGACCACTGAGGGTTTCAAATCAGATGTGCCCAATACTGCCACACTCACCTTTTTTCCCTATGCAGGTTTCCCGGAGGATCTCTCTTCAAGTTGGAGACAGAACTCTTCTATCTTGGAACAGAAGCAGCAGCATCACCTGGGAACTTGTTAAGAATGCAAATTCTTAGGCCCCACCCCAGATCTATGGAGTGAGAAACTCTGGGGCAGGGGGCATGGTTCAGCAATTTGTGTTTCAGTGAAGCTGCCCAGTGATGCTGATTGCACCTGAAGTTTCAGAGCGCGTGCTCGAGGGGCTTGCTAGTTAAAGTGCAGACTCAGGACCGGCAGCAAGGAATCATGATGGAGATTGTGAGCAATGCAATCTCAGGCGCTCTTCTGGATCTTGGATCTGAGTCTGCATTTCAACAAGATTCCTGGGGACTTGAGGGCACATCAAAGCTGGAAAAGGACCTAGCTCCGCTGGTTGAAGGTATTGCTGAATCCACACTGTGGTCCATGACCTGACTGATAAGCAGTTCTCCTGAAGTTCCGAAAAAGACTGGCACCACCCCTAACAGAGCAGACAAATAGGGGTAAGTGAGCAGGGCTGGGCTATTTGAATGGCAGGCCATGCCCAGACCTCATTGCTCTACTTACAGGAGGTTAGAGCATCTGGAAGAGACCACAACATCAGAAGACATCACTTCTGTGAAATGCTCCCTGGAGGACAGGGAGGTAAAGGTTTTCTCCTTCCCTACCAAACTGACATAGTAGCTGCTGGGCTGTGTGTGCTGAGAATTCTCTTTCTGTGTCTGGGTGCAATAGTCGTGAGTCCTGGGATCAATTAGAATGCCTGTCATAAGTGTGGGATGGGGCAATGGTGTTACACACGGGGCGATAGTGTATAAGAGTAGAGGGGCAGGGGATGGAGATTTTGAGCAGATTCAGCATAACTAAGAAATCTGGTAAACACTTAATTACAGATATGTTTTTCTCTCTGCACAGTTTGTAGACAATCATATATCCTTGTTAAAACCTAACTACCATTTTAAAAAGATAAAAATGAATATAGTAAAAAAAAATGCAAGCAGTGTGTATACAGGTATATAAACTGTTCTCTCTTGATGACCACTCCTTCCAAAGACACTTTTAGGCACACGTGCGTGCGTGCACACACACGCACACTTGACTTAATTTATTTGGCGTTTGGATCACTCAAATAATTATTTTCCAAGGTTACATAGTACTCTATCATTTGGAAACACCATAATTTATTTAGCTAGTGCTTCATTAATGGGCATTTTGATTGTTTCTCATCTCTTCACTACCATGGATTATACTGCAAAGAATACCCTTGTTAATGTGTGTGTGTCTTCATATGTATTTCTGTTGGATTGATAATCCAAGAGAATGTGCTAACATTGAACATTATTACCATCTAATCCTTATCTTGAAAACTATTTTTTTATTATTTAAATTTTTTTATTGGCGTATAGTTGATTTACAATGTTGTGTTACTTTCTGCTGTATGCAAATTATATCAGTTACATATATATTCAATCTTTATAGATTCTTCCCCATATAGGTCATTACAGAGTGCTGAGTAGAGTTTCCTGTGCTATATAATAGCTTATTATTTATTTTATAAATACTGGTATATATATTTCAACCCCAATATCCCCATTTATCCCTCTCCCCTTAGAAAGTGAAAGTCACTCACTCATGTCCAACTCTGCGTCCCATAGACAGTCCATGGAATTCTTCAGGCCAGAATACTGGAATGGGTAGCCTTTCCCTTCTTCAGGGGATCTTTCCAACCCCTGGTAACCATGAGATGATTTTCTACATCTGTAACTCTTATTTCTATTTTGTAAATAAGTTCATTTGTACCATTTTTTTAAGATTCCACATATATATGGTATCATATCATATTTGTCCTTCTCTGTCTGGCTTACTTCACTCAGCATGGCAGTCTCTAGGTTCATCCATGTTGCTGCAAATGGCATTCTTTTGTTCTTTTTTTATGGCTGAGTAATATTCCATTGTACATATGTACCACATCTTTATCCACTCCTCTGGTGATGAATATTTACATTGCTTCCATGTCCTGGCTATTGTAAACACTGCTGCAATGAACAGTGGGGGTACATATATCCTTTATAACCATGTTTTTCTCCAGATATATGCCCAGCAGTAGGATTGCTGGATAATATGATAGTTCTATTTATTAGTTTTTTAAGGAATCTCCATACTGTTCTCTATAGTGGTTGCACCAATTTACATTCCACTAACAGTGTAGGAGGGTTCCGTTTCTCCCCACCCTCTCCAATGTTTATTATTTGTAGATTTTTTTGATGATGGCTATTCTGATCAGTCCACTCCAGTACTGTTGCCTGGAAATCCCATGGGTGGAGGAGCCTGGTAGGCTGCAGTCCATGGGGTTGCTAAGATTCAGACACGACTGAGCGACTTCACTTTCACTTTTCACTTTCATGCATTGGAGAATGGCAACCCACTTCAGTATTCTTGCCTGGAGAATCCCAGGGAGAGGGGAGCCTGGTGGGCTGCTGTCTATGGGGTCGCACAGAGTTGGCCTGGCTGAAGCGACTTAGCAGCAGCAGCAGCATTCTGATCAGTGTGAGGTAATACCTCATTGTAGTCTTAATTTGCACTTCTTTAATAATTAGTGATGCTGAGGTTCTTTTCATGTGTTTTTTGGTCATACGAATGTCTGAAGAAATGTCTATTTAGATCTTCCAC
>SJXQ01008113.1:0-16764 GCA_006408695.1 Aepyceros melampus
TTTGCCTATGTTCTCCTCTAGGAGTTTTATAGTTTCTTGTCTTACGTTTAGATCTTTAATCCATTTTGAGTTTATTTTTGTGTATGGTGTTAGAAAGTGATCTAATTTCATTCTTTTACAAGTGGTTGACCAGTTTTCCCAGCACCACTTGTTAAAAAGATTGTCTTTAATCCACTGTATATTCTTGCCTCCTTTGTCGAAGATAAGCTGTCCATAGGTGTGTGGATTTATCTCTGGGCTTTC
This sequence comes from Aepyceros melampus, assembly GCA_006408695.1. Lineage (NCBI taxonomy): Eukaryota > Metazoa > Chordata > Mammalia > Artiodactyla > Bovidae > Aepyceros > Aepyceros melampus. The sequence goes on from SJXQ01008113.1 coordinate 244, forward strand.
TATTTTGTTCCATTGATCTGTATTTCTGTCTTTGTGCCAGTACCATACTGTCTTGATGACTGTGGCTTTGTAGTAAAGCCTGAAGTCAGGCAGGCTGATTCCTCCAGTTCCATTCTTTTTCTCAAGATGGCTTTGGCTATTCGAGGTTTTTTGTGTTTCCATACAAATTGTGAAATTATTTGAAAAGCCATAAAATATTGGAAAACACTGGACAAAAACTTAAGATACTTTCTTTAAATTGCCAATGGGGAAAGGTTTTCTATATACCATCATGAGACCACAGAATAATAAATTTAATCATAATAGGCACACAGTGTGTGTATACCTAATAAAATAGTCTGTCCTACACAAAAAATGCTGTAACAAGGGACAGGTCTCTTACTAATGAGTTATATGAAGTATACCAGTTAACTTGATATAATATATGGAAGGTCAACGTTCACAGGAAAGCATACAGAATATCTTAAACATTGAAAGCCATTCATCCTCATCCAAAACTCAGGAAACACCTTTCCAATATCTGTAACATACTGACAAGACAAAATTATAGAAGTGGAGGAGAGATTCATGGCTGCTGGGGATCAAGGGTGGAGGGGAGGGGAGTTTCAGGCAAGCAGGGGGCATGGTGAGGGCAGATCAGGGATCCTTGGCTGGATGAAAAGTTCTGTGTTTTGACTGTATTGATGGTAATATCCTGATTGTAATATCTGACCATAGTTTTGTAAGGTGATACCGTGGGAGGGATCTAGAGAAAATACACACAGATCTCTCCATACTATTTCTTATGTGAATGCATGCTAAGGTGTTTCAGTCAGGTCTGACTCTTTGTGACCCCATGGACTGCAGCATGCCAGGCTTCCCTATCCTTCACCATCTTCCAGAATTTGCTCAACCTCATGTCGATTGCATTGGTAATGCCATCCAACCGTCTCATCCTCTGTCACCCCCTTTTCCTACACTCAGTCTACAATTATATATATATATATATATATATATATAAAGTATAATGAAAGGAAACACATCAAGATGCTATTTCTCAAGTCTTCAGACTGTCAGGATTAATGTGATAAGATAATCTGTTGGTAAAACATCATGAAATCATGATTCATTAATGGAAACATGTTGTCAAATTCTTTAAAATGAAAAATGTATGTAAACCTCAACCCAGCCATTCTGCTTCCAGGAATGTGTTCTACAGATAGACAACATGGTTGGGTGAAATGCTGTGTCCATGTGGATATGTAGTACAGCATTCTTTTTATGTTAATAGTGAGTGATTACAAACGAATGTCATACCATCATATAGAGCTGATTAAATAAAATGCCATTAAGCCATTAAATATAATATGGCAGCCTTTTGTATATGGACATGCTATCTCCAAATATTTTATTAAGTAAAGGAAAACACAAAAGAATGTGAAGCACATGTTATCACAGGAAGAAAAGCTGGTATGAAGTGAACTGTGTTATCACACCATTTATTACTGGTGGCCTCTCAGCCTCTATGAGATTCAGAACTCCAATTAGAACAGGTGAAAGTCCTGCAGAGGGGGGAAGAAGGTGTGGACTGCAGGGTAGGAACTCAGGAGAAAGTACTGATCACTCTCAGGAAATGGCAGAGAAGGGCTTCATGACAACCAGCTACCCATCACACCTTCCAGTGTCCCCTGAAAATGTGAATATCAGACGGCTGAGGGACTCCTGGAATCTTGCTGCTGTCCTGCAAAGCCTGGCCCCTCACAGGAGTCAGAATCCCAACCAGTGATATTTAAACCTCAGCAATGCCGATGGCAGCTGGAAACAGACCTCAATAGGTAGCTAGACACCTGCTGACAGGCAGACCCACGATCCCTTCCCCTGTCTCACTGTAACAGTGCAGTTTATGGCTTCACAGCAGTGTTTTATCAAATGGTACCCCAAACCACATTTATTAATAGAATGCACACAGACTTCTCCTTTCTTCCCTTCAGAATACAATTTCCCAATGCCAAATTATATATCTGATGCTTTCACATTGAGATATGCAACAGGGAACACAGTTCTATTATCCGGAATGAAAATGGAGCATTTAATGAAAGATTTTTTGATCTGTCACAAACATAAAGAATCTGCCACAAAAATAATGCAGAGCTTAATGGAAGGGTTGTCACAAATTTGTAAAAGGATGGCTTTTTCTCAGGAATTATGCACCTAGTTGCAACTACCTAAATACCTTTGCAATTTAGTAAAACTATTTCTCCATCCATGCTGTGGCTTTAGGCTTGTACAGTTCACTTAATTTGTTTTAAATGGAATTAAGTAAACATAAGTGGCTTCTCAGGTGGCACTAGTGGTAAAGAATCTCCCTGCCAATGCAGGAGACTTAAGAGATACGGGTTCAATCCCTGGGTCAGGAAGATCCCCTGGAGGAGGAAACAGCAACCCGATCCAGTATTCTTGCCTGGAAAATTCCATGGACAGAGGAGCCTGGTGGTCTACAGTCTGGAAGTTGCAAAGAGTCAGACAGAATTGAGGTGACTTAGCATGCACAAGTAAATATAAACAACCTTTGAGATGTGCATATAGGAAGAAAGGAAAGAAAAACTGCTGTTTGGAAATACAAATTCTCCCCAGGCATGTGTCATCCTTTTAGGCAGATCCGTGGCCTTCATGCTCCACTGTGAGGCCATTTGCTCAGGGAAGGTCACCTTGTTCTCAGGCCAAGGAGGTGGGTATGTTAGTCAATGTCTATTCCCTGTGAGTGGTCCCCAAGCCTGCAGCATGGGAACTCTAGTCAAGATTTACTTAATTATTAACAGAAGCTCAGGACTTGGGACCCAGCAACACTGGGTGACAAGCCCTCCAGATATTTATTACTCAACACAAAGTTTGAGGACTGCTAGTATATGCCAATTGTAGTAAGCTTTACTCTTAACAGTAATTGTTTTAGAAAAGTAGACAAAACATAAGTGAGCAATGAAATGTGAGCAGTCTCCTCAGATGGGAAGAAGCGATGTAGAATTTTTAGCACTTAGAAGGAAGATACATGCCTGGAGGTACAACAGTCTGGGCCAGTAGGAGAATCCTGCTTACAGCTGAGGTCGAGTGAAACTGGCCTGGCCTGGGACATTTTGCTACGAGAAAATATATCAAATGGTATCCACAGTCAAAATATTTAAATTATGTTCATAAGATACATTTTACTTTCTGTTCTATAAAAGATGAAAACTGAATTTCACTTTTGGAGAAAAATATTTCATTATTAAAGATATTTTTAAAAAATCAGTTTAAATGTCAATGTATAGCAAAATGAATACAGTATTGTAAAGCAAAACAAACTAAAAAAAATTAATTTAAAATAAATAAAACCCATTGAAAAAAAATAAAATTTAAGAACATAAAAAAAATACAAACATAAAAAATCAGTTTAGGATGACGGTATGCTCAGTCAGGTCTGACTTTGTGATTCCATGGACTGTAACCCACCAGGATCCTCTATCCATGGAATTTTCCAGGCAAGAATCCTGGAGTGGGTTGCCATTTCATCCTCCAGGAGATCTTTCCCACTCAGGGATTGAATCCTAGCCTCTTGCATCCCCTGCATTAGCAGGTGGATTCTTTACCATTACATCACCTGGAAAACCTAAGTCCTAGAATATTTATGTAGGGTGAAAGACATTACCTGCCTGCCGAGAAATCTGTATGCAGGTCAAGAGGCAACAGTTAGAACTGGACATGGAAAAAAAGACTGGTTCCAAATAGGAAAAGGAGTACGTCAAGGCTGTATATTGTCACCCTGCTTATTTAACTTCTGTGCAGAGTACATCGTGAGAAACACTGGCCTGGATGAAGCAAAAGCTGGAATCAAGATTTCCAGGAGAAATATCAATAACCTCAGATATGCAGATGATACCACCCTTATGGCAGAAAGCGAGGAAGAACTGAAGATCCTCTTGAGGAAAGTGAAAGAGGAGAGTGAAAAAGTTGGCTTAAAGCTCAATCTTCAGAAAACTAAGATCATGGTATCTGGTCCCATCACTTCATGGGAAATAGATGGGGAAACAATGGAAACAGTGACAGACTTTATATTTGGGGGCTCCAAAATCACTGCAGATGGTGACTGCAGACATGAAATTAAAAGATGCTTGTCCTTGGAAGAAAAGCTATGACCAACCCAGACAGCATACTAAAAACGGAGACATTACTTTGCCGACAAAGGTCCATCCAGTCAAAGCTATGGTTTTTCCAGTGGTCATGTATGGATGTGAGAGTTGGACCATAAAGAAAGCTGAGTGCCGAGGAATTGATGCTTTTTAACTGTGGTGTTGGAGAAGACTCTTGAGAGTCCCTTGGACTGCAAGGAGATCCAACCAGTCCATTCTAAAGGAGATCAGTCCTGAATATTCATTGGAAGGACTAATGTTGAAGCTGAAACTCCAATACTTTGGCCACCTGATGAGAAGAACTAACTCACTGGAAAAGACCCTGGTGCTGGGAAAGACTGAAGGTGGGAGGAGAAGGGGATGAGAGGATGAGATGGTGGGATGGCATCACTGGCTCAATGGACATGAGTGTGAGCAAACTCTGGGAGCTGGTGATAGACAGGGAAGCCTGGCATGCTGCACTCCATGAGGTCGCAAAGAGTCAGACAGGACTGAGAGACTGAACTGACTGAACTATCATCACTAAATTCTTCACATACTTTTCTCATTTTCATATTTCCCCTATTCAGTTTCTAAGAGGCTATGCAAATGGCCTGTGACTAAACTAGCTGTAACAGTTCCCTGCTCTTTTCATTATTTCAAAACAGTATCTAGGCTGCTTAGCTTTAATCTTGTTGTCAGTCCTTATCTGCTAAGACTTCAAAAATTCTTTGACATTCAATTCCATTAATTCATCACCTCCCCCATTTTACTTTCTGGAGAGAAACTGATTTCTTCTGTAATTTTCAAAGCTATGACCTTTGCTGCTGTAGACTCATACTTTTTTTTTTTCTTGAAATGAGATTCTCCCACTACCAGTTCTCTCTGTATATTCATTCCAGTAAAGGCACTCAGGATCACAAGCCATATAATCCCATGCATATGTTCCATTTGATGCTTTTATCTGAAATCTCAGTTTCCCCTGTGGTTGCTGACAGGCCTTCAGCTGGAAGATATCCAAATGTATATCATTTTTAAAGTTAATAATTTGCATATTAAAAGAATAAGTCACTAATAAAGATCCATATGGACTTTTAGAGCAAGCTTATTCTGATCTATTTTTAAATGTAGAAATACATAAAAACCTGATGTTATATATTCATATTTTATTTTGGCAAGGAAAATTCTGAATAGAAATTAAATATATAATACTAGAGAATATTTGTCAGTATGTAATCCTCCATAAAGCCAAAGCTATAAAACTGAACAGTAAATGATTCATGATTTTATAAGTCAATATGATTAATAATGTTGGGTCTCAATACAGAAAATAAGCATACACAATATGTTTGTATACATATATTTTTGATAGGGTAACATTAATTACTCAAATAGATTGACTCTATTTCTAACAGTGTGAAAAATTTGATATAATTTTAAAATTTGATAGCAAGTTTAAAAATGGCTTATAAAATTATATATTAGTTTCTGCTCTTATAAATAAGGATATATTGCTTTCTGAAAGTGAAGTGTTAGTTGCTCAGTAATGTCAGACTCTTTGCAACCTCATGGATTGTAGCCTGCCAGGCTCCTCTTTTCCATGGAATTTTCCAGGCAAGAATACTAGAGTGGGTAGCCATTCCCACTGAGAAGAACCAGGGGAGAAGAACCAGGAAAGAACCAGGGGCTCTTCCCAACCCAGGGAGGGGTCAAACCCAAGTCTCCTGCATGGCCGGCTGATTTTTACCAGCTGAGTCACCAGACAAGCCCATAGTGCTTTCTACCTAGCATTAATATTGTAGTTAATACATGACTATGCCAAAGCCTTTGACTATGTGGATCACAATAAACTGTGGAAAATTCTGAAAGAGATGGGAATACCAGACCACCTGACCTGCCTCTTGAGAAATCTGTATGCAGGTCAGGAAGCAACAGTTAGAACTGGACATGGAACAACAGACTGGTTCCAGATAGGAAAAGGAGTACGTCAAGGCTGTATATTGTCACCCTGCTTATTTAACTTCTATGCAGAGTACATCATGAGAAACGCGGGCTGGAAGCACAAGCTGGAATCAAGATTGCTGGGAGAAATATCAATAGCCTCAGATATGCAGATGACACCACCCTTATGGCAGAAAGTGAAGAGGAGCTAAAAAGCCTCTTGATGAAAGTGAAAGAGGAAAGTGAAAAAGTTAGCCTAAAGCTCAACATTCAGATAACTAAGATCATGGCGTCCTGTCCCATCACTTCATGGCAGATAGATGGGGAAAGAGTGGAAACAGTGGAAACACTGTCAGACTTTATTCTTCTGGGCTCCAAAATCACTGCAGATGGTGACTGCAGCCATGAAATTAAAAGACGGTTACTCCTTGGAAGGAAAGTTATGACCAACCTAGACAGCATATTAAAAAGCAGAGATATTACTTTGCCAACAAAGGTCCGTATAGTCAAGGCTATGGTTTTTCCAGTGGTCATGTATGGATGTGAGTCTTGGACTGTGAAGAAAGCTGAGCGCCGAAGAATTGATGCTTTTTTTTTTTTTAATTTTTTATTTTTTTAGTTTGTTTTGCTTTACAATACTGTATTTGTTTTGCTACACATCGACATGGATCAGCCACGAGTGTACATGATCTCCCAATCCCGACCCCCACCTCCCCCCTCCCGCCTCACACCCTCTCTCTGGATTATCCCCATGCGTCAGTCCCAAGCACCCTGCATCCTGCATCAAACCTGGACTGGCGATTCGTTACACTTATGATATCATACATGTTACAGTGCCACTCTGCCAACCAATCCCACCCTCTCCTTCTCCTACAGAGTCCAAAAGGCCGTTCTATACATCTGTGTCTCTTTTGCTGTCTTGCATACAGGTTTATCATTACCATCATTCTAAATTCCATATATATGTGTGAGTATACTGTATTGGTGTTTTTCTTTCTGGCTTACTTCACTCTGTATAATCGGCTCCAGCGTCATCCACCTCATTAGAACTGATTCAAATGTATTCTTTTTAATAGCTGAGTAATACTCCATTGTGTATATGTACCACAGCTTTCTTATCCATTCATCTGCTGATGGGCATCTAGAATTGATGCTTTTGAACTGTGGTGTTGGAAAAGACTCTTGAGAGTCCCTTGGACTGCAAGGAGATCCAACCAGTCCATTCTAAAGGAGTTCAGTCCTGGGTGTTCATTGGAAGGACGGATTTTGAGGCTGAACCTCCAATACTTTGGCCACCTCATGCAAAGAGTTGACTCATTGGAAAAGATCCTGATGCTGGGAAAGATTGAGAGCAGAAGGAGAAGGGGACAACAGAGGATGAGATGGTTGGATGGTATCATCAACTCGATGAACATGGGTTTGGGTGGACTCCGGGAGTTGGTGATAGACAGGGAGGCCTGGCGTGCTGCGGTTCATGGGGTCGCAAAGAGTCAGACACAACTGAGTGACTGAACTGAATACATGAAATGTTGAAATTTAACTAATTTCATTTTTTAAGATTTTCTTCTTAGTATGGACCATTTATAAAGTCCTTATTGAATTTGTTACAATATTGCTTCTGTTTATGTTTTGGTTTTTTGGCCATGAGGTATGTGGGATCTTAGTTCCATGATTAGGGAACCCACGCCTGCTGCCTTGGAAGGTGAAGTTCTAACCACTGTACCACCACAGGGAAGTCCCTGAAGTTTAACTGATTTTGATTGTGCCAAGCTGACAGAATTAAAATGCATTTTCTTATAATATCAAATAACAAGTGAAAGGCTGGTAAAATGTACCAAATAAGCTCATTTGCATGCATCAATTTGAAGGAAAAACAAAATGACATTGGAAAATTTTAAATTATGTTATTTTGTTCAATTTTTAAAAATAATCACAGACAATTAGAAAATTTTTGCATCTGTAATTTCAAACATGTATAACAATAGTGTATTCATATGTAGAGAACTTAAAATAACAGTATAATATATGATTCGACTATATTTTAAAAAGAGAAGCACTTAGAAAATTGGAAATAACTTGCTCATGGTCTGTTGATAGCCTTGTTAGACTCCAGCTGTGAGTAATAATGCTATCAACAAGAGCAGATTCTCTCTTCTCAAAAGTTGACTCAGGCACATTGGATGGTTATTACAATCAAATCCATCTACTTGAATAAAGAATCCACATGCTCATCCAAATTAAGTACATTATAAAAATATCTTGCATCACCTGCTAATTAGGATAAATGTCAGTATCTATTTATATCTTCAATTCTGACCTCAAGTATTACAAAAATCAAAAGAATGTATATTTCTGCAGAATTCAGTGTTATCCATAAACATGTAAGATACTTGGTGACCAATAACACGTTTAAAATGAGAACATTTTTGTGGTCTTAAATGGCATCTTTAGAGGGCTCACTTAATATCTTAAATGTAAATAGAGTGGTTTTAGTGGTTTCTGTAGAATTAACACAATATCAGTCATTCATTCAATGAGCATTTACTGTCTACTATGTGCAAATGACTAGCATAAAAGTAAACAAGGAAGGCACAATCTAACCTCACAGATGTTAGAATCCAGCAGAAATAATAGAGACAATCAAACAAGCAAATTTTCCCATTATAACAAGTACTAAGATATAAGCCAATAAGCGGATAGGAGGGAATGATTTATGAAAGGTGGTTGATAAGCAGGAAAGACCTGGGTGAGAGGAGACTGCCCTGGGCCCTCCAGGGCTGCCTTCAGGAAGGAGGATGGATTCCACCAGTTACTGAAATGTCTAATCGCTGCCCTTTCCCCTTGGCTGTAAGAAACCTCCTTGCTAACCCACACCCCCTTTCCTGGGCAGCCTGGTCACTTGAGAGCATGAGGAGCTACTCTTCTCACCCCAATTTGTGATAGCTCCAGAGATCTATGCACTTCCCATTGACTCAGATGGTAAAGAATCCACCTGCAATGCAGGAGACCCAGGTTTGATCCCTGGGTTGGGAAGGTCTCCTGGAGAAGGGAACGGCAACCCACTCCAGTATTCTTGCCTGGGAAATCCCATGGACAGAGGAGCCTGGTGGGTGACAGTTCATGGCATCACTGACTCAATGGACATGAGTTTGAGGAACCTCTGGGAGATAGTGAAGGACAAGCATATGGCAGTCTGTGGGGTTGCAAAGAGTCAGACACAGTCAGTGACTGAACAACCACCACCCAAGGTCTATCCCAGCTTCAGAGGTACCACTGTTATCACTTTACCCTGGTCCCAGTTCTCTCTCTCTGCCCTTTGCCACCTGGTCTCTTTCTCCATAGGTGTTGTACTCCCTAATAAACTTCCTACATTTTGTTATCTGTCTCATAGTCTTCCTTCCGGGTGGCACAAACGCCAACACTCATTTTCCTATGGCTGTCACTTGGGGAGATATGATTATAGTCAAAACACTGTATTATATACTTCAAGGTTGCTAAGAGACTAGATATTAAATTTTCTCACCACAAAAACTAAATAATGATGTAATATAATGTTGGTGTGTTAACACTATCGTGGTAAGCATACTGCAATATATAAATGCATAAAATCAACACATTGCACACGTTAAACTTATGTGAAATTATTAAGTCAATTACATCTCAATAAAAACTAATCTTTCTACAAAAAAAGAAATATAGTACAAATACCATGGATGGAAAATAGATGATGGAAACTTTCCTGAGAAAATTATGCAAAAAGGGTGCAAAGCCACAATATAGTAGCTACATGTGACATCCATCTTTGTATGTGTAGATGTGTGTGTGAGGTCCACAGGTTGAAAATCAAACATTGGAGTTTGTATGAATTCAATGCCATTTGTGCTTATTCAGTGCAACAGGTAACTAAGCAACTGATCCAAAAAAAAAAAAAGTTGCTGAGCATTTACTAATCTCTTAGTTATGCCAGTATTCCCAATAATATTCAATTTTTTGAAAATATAAAAAAGCTTCATTAACTTTGACTTTTTAAATCCTAGTTTCCTCATCTGTTAAATGCATACAATAGCAATTTCACAGAATTGTAACATTTAAATGACACAACAGGTGTAAGTCATTTATGAAACATTAAATATAACAGGATAGGAAGACAAACTGGCTAGGCTATGTTAGTTAATTATCAAATGAAATAGTAAGGCGAGGTGTCAGTAATGCAGAGGGAATAGAACAACTCAGTGATTGCCAACAGAGGTTGGGTTCTTTTCATCTTTCTGCTTGGTCACCCTTAGCTCATATGTGGACTTTATTCTTAAGCTTTATGTATTATAATCCCAAAATATCTGTTGAATCTTGCTGGGAAGGAAACAGGAAGTAAAGGAACCAAGATAAAAGTGGTTTTCTCCAGTGAAATTTTGCCTTTTTTTTTGTTGACAGGGCAACCTCTCAATGCTAGGTTACAGGGGGGAAAATGACCAGAAAAATTTGCACAAAAATACTGAGCAAAATTAAAATATAAAAATATATTCAAAGTTAGTCATACAGTAAACAAACTGAGAAACAAAAAAAAAGCTAGGCGAGATTATTAAAGCACAGACAGATAGTGGGAAATAAAACCATATAAAGAAATGAACAGTAGACTTATAATCTGCAGCAACAAGAAACTTTATTACAATAAATACAATAATGTCTTCAGTTGCTGAGTAACCTAGAATTTCTAAATCCAGCTAAACTAATATGTGAGAGGCAGGGCAAAATCAATTTAATTTTAGGCAGAGACAGGGTTTTCCATCCACATTTTCTTGATGAAAGAACTCAGACAGGATGTTCTTTGGGAATTTATCTTTTCACAGTTCTTGGAATTCATCAAATCCTTTCCTGTCTCAGAGTATTCAGAGATGCTTTTCCTTTTGCCTACAAAGAGCTTTTGCAACTCCATACTTATCTGCCTCCTAATTATATTCAGGTCCCAGTTTAAGTATGATTTACTCTGAAATGCTTTCTTGATCACCCAAATGTGAATAATGACTCACAGTATTATTTTCACTTATCGTTCATTTCCTCTATAGTTTTTATTGCATGTTGAAACTTGTACCTGTTTTTGAATTTACTTAAGATTCTTTTATCCTACTAGGTAGCCCCTAGTGGCTCAGACAGCGAAGAAGCTGCCTGCAATGCAGGAGACCTGGGTTCAATCCCTGAGTTAGGAAGATTCCCTGGAGGAGGAAATGTCAACCCAATTCAGTATTCTTGCCTGGAGAATCTCATGGACAGAGAAACCTGGTAGGCTACAGTCCATGGTGTTGCAAAGAGTCAGACATGACTGAGCGACTAACACACAGAGTCAACATATATTTAATGCACCTATATATGTAGAGAAGAAACCACTTAGTCTGATGAACTGGTATCTCTATCAGATCAATTTTAGTATATGTGCTGCCGAAGCGAGCAATCTCTATCAGATCAATAAAAATAGGAGTTATTTTGTTAAGCCTTGCCTTTCAGTGGGACACCGAGACTAAAGTCTGGCTGCTAAAATGTGGAAGGACGTGGTTTCCATCTCTTCTAGCTCTAAAAAGGAGACACCCCACAGGAACTTCCTTACCTAAGTACCTGGAACTGAAGGACTATAAAATGATGAAGCTAAAAAGCTGACAATTACAGATTCCTGAGTCCTACATGGAGAAGACACACCAAGGAGAGCCTCCTGACTTCAATGGATTAAGAAATGAGCAAAAAGTAGGCTTGCATCAGCTGCAGAGACCTGGGCAGTTGTCATGTTCTGTCCTGACTAATGCATGAATGCGTGCTCAATCATGTCCGACTCTTTGTGACCCCTTGGACTGTAACCTACCAGGCTCCTCTGTCCATGGGATTCTCCAGACAAGAATACTGGAACAGGTTGCCATTTTCTTCTCCAGAGGATCTTCCCAGCCCAGGGATCGAACCCACGTCTCCTGCTTCTCCTGCAATGGCAGGCAGTTCTTTACTGCTGAGCCACCTGGGAAGCTCCATCCTTACCAATAGCCTAGCACAATAACATTAAGTGAAACCAACTGACATCTTTAAAAAAATTTTGACTTAATTCACTGGCAGTTTTAGTGCACATCAAAAGGTACTAGGCTTTTAATAATTTTTAAATTGACTCATTCTACAAAAGAAAAAAAATGTCTTGCAGATACGCCATCAGGGTTATTAGGATACTGCTTTTTCTTTCTGTGGTCTTTCCCTTTTAACTGTATGCTGCTGCTGCTGCTGCTGCTGCTGCTAAGTCGCTTCAGTCGTGTCCGACTCTGCGACCCCAGAGATGGCAGCCCACCAGGCTCCCCCGTCCCTGGGATTCTCCAGGCAAGAACACTGTAGTGGGTTGCCATTTCCTTCTCCAATGCATGAAATTGAAAAGTCAAAGTGAAGTCGCTGAGTTGTGTCCGACTCCCAGCGACCCCATGGACGGCAGCCTACCAGACTCCTCTGTCCATGGGATCCATCGATTATCTGAGGAGTATAAAATAGTGTCTGGAACAAGGAAGGTGCTCAATAAATGATAAATGAGTTTAGGAACAGGTGAATATATTTACAATGTCTCATTGACTGATAAAGCAAACAACAAAATGTGTTTATGATACTATACTGTATTCAGGCTGGATTGTACAGTGCAGGGGAAAAGAAAGAGGTTTTCTCTCAGACGGTGTGAGGCAAGTCAGAAGCATTTAGGTGGTGTCTATAAAATTTGAAGAAGTTTATACACAGCTGGTCCCAGGCCAAGTGAAAAGAAATAGAAGAAGCAGAAATTATGAAGAGTCCAATCAGAAGGCTTCTGAGCTAATCTAAAGGGGTGACTCGGATCATCTCCCTCAGGTTATGTCAATATATTTTTTATTTGGTTTGGCATAAGCATAGCAGCCAATCACCATCCAGCCCCTGCAGGAATGAAACAATGAATGAGAGGAATGGACATACAGCGGCTCTGTTCTGTTGGAACACACAGGACATATAGCAGCTCTTTCTCAGTGGAACATACACTGTTCCTTACAGTGGGCTTCCCAGGTGGCTCAGGAGAAAAGACTCTGCCTGCATCGCAGGGGATGCCAGTTCAAGACTTGGGTCGGAAAGATCCCCTGGAAGAGGAAATGGCAACCCACTCGAGTATTCTTGCCTGGGAAATCCCATGGACAGAGGAACCTGACAGGCTACAGTCCAGGGGAAAAAACAGGAGTCAGACATGACTGAGTGACTAAACAATAGTGGTGACAGGTAATTACTTCCTTTTAGTCAGAGAACCAAATCTGGTTGAATGTAACAAGGAAAAAATATCAAGATATTCTATCTGGCAAAAATAAGGCCTCTGCATCGGTGTTCAAATGTACCTGGAAAAGTTGCAGAGAAAAACTGTAGGACCTAGTTGGTAAGGCTATACTTACATTTATATCACCTTTATGTATGTATTTGTATATGTGTGCCTCCTGAGTATATCTCTAATGTAACTCATATGCAGATACAAATTAGTTCTTATGACATAGGCTGAGTAAAAATGTCTCCTTAATAGCAGGTGCTAATCACCCATTCAATCTACACATAATAAAGTTTTGTAATAGTTGGCAATATAATATCTATTGTAACATATCCTGACTCTTGTGATATTTAAATATTTCCAAAGAATTGCAAATATGACTATTTAAACCCTAGAGCTAAACCATAAGTTACAAATATAATTTAGTACTCATACAGCATTTCATGTCTCTAGAGAACATACAGATATTAAGTTAAACCCTTAATGGTTAGTCACCAAAATTGTAGATGGAATCAGAAATTCTTTTTCTATTTTACAGGCCCCCATGGGGGAATAAAAAGAGAGATCACTGACTCACCCTCAGTGGGGAATGCTCACTCCCACACAGTTTTTTCTTAAAGCCATCCACACTTAGCTAAGCAATGCTTTATAACCAAGTTTCCAAGCTTCTCTCTACTCACACTGAGAGGCCTGTAACTGTACAAAGCCACAAATGTTCAGAGAAAATACTTTCCTTGGAAAATGTTTAATTTCATTCAATAAATCAAGCTTTCTCCAAGTCCTCCGTGCAGCCCTTTTATATGAAAATGGCTCTGCACAAACTCTCCGGATAGATAAGGCTATTGCTTTTGCTCATAATTCTAGAGAAATAAATTATTTAAATAAAATAAATAGACTTGTGTTTTGAGATTTATAGACCCAATAGCCAAACAACTCCTCCTTTCATTTGTGTAAGAGAAAGAGCATAAGGGTCAATAATGGAGAGAAAAAGGAGATGATCAGAAAGGCCAGGAGACCCACAGGAATGTGCTGTGTGGCTCAGGAAACTCAAAACAGGGGCTCTGTGTCAACCTGGAGGGGTGGGACGGGGAGGGAGATGGGAGGGGGTCCAGGAGGGAGGGGATATATGTGTTCCTATGGCTGATTCATGCTGAGGTTTAACAGAAAAGAGCAGAATTCTGTAAAGCAATTATCCTTCAATAAAATAAATAAATAAATAAAAAGACAGACGAGAGGAGTCAGCATCAGTAGTAGATGTGACATCAGAAGCCACACAGGCAGATACCAGGGACAGTCCACAGTCAGGAAGAGAGGCATCTCTAGAAGACGAAAGGACAAGGAAGCAGGTTCCCCCCAGAGCCTTCCAGAGGGACTCAGGCCTGTTGACACCTGATTTTAGCCCTAAAGATGCATTTTTGGATGGTAAGAGGAGATCTGCTTTGAGTCACTAAGTTTGTAGTGATTTGTTACAGCAGCAGTAACACAACACTGTAAATCAACCTTACTTCAATAAAATAAATTACAAAAAAAAAAGGCCAGTAGAAAGAAAACCATAATAAGTGTTCATAAAAATTAATAGGAAATAACTTAAGATAGACAAAGGAAAGAAAATTCTCAGAAGAGGAAATGCAATAATCCAAGAAATGAAAAAATAGTAATAAGAATGTCAGTACAAATGGTAAGAAAGACACTCTTTTATACTGCTGAAGGAAAATGTAAAATTTCAGGACATTTTGGGGAGGATAAGTTACCAAAATCATCAGTGGGTCTTGACTCTGTTCTAGATTTTATAACAAGAAAATTATTCTAGGAAAATATTATATAATATACATATATGTGAATGAATGTGCATATAAATAAAAGTTTTATGTTCAAAAATATTTACTCTGCATTCCTCCTAACAACAATATGCTAGAAATAATCTATATGATTGGGTTCTTATTGAATAAGTAATAATTAATCTTATACTGTAATATTATGAGCATTTATATGGGAAGAATTTTGATGACACGGGACTAATGAGGCTAATAGAATGTGGAATAACAAAGCACAGTGTGTTTTATGTGCATAAGGATTCCAATGCTGTATGTATATACCGCAAACACACAGTAATAAGATAGACATGAAACAGGGGTTTTACTTTTGTCCAGTTTTGCCTAAGACCTCAACCCTGAGAACAAAATATTGTTAAGTGCCTCTCCTTCTAAAACAAATGACCAGAAAGAAAAGTAAAAGTGTGGTAGAAAGCTGGATCCACAGCCATCAGGCCTTGCCCACCTGGAGGGTCAGTAAGCCACCTGGAGGGTCTGTAAGCCACCTGGGTGGGTTACAGGTGGGCAGGGAGATGCTGAGAAGGCCTCTTCCCTGGGCCCTGGGGCGGTTTCTTCCCCAAGCAGCAGAGTGGGGTTCCCTGCCCCACGTGAAGACAGTGCGGGGAGGGGAAGCAGAGAACTATGTACAAGTGTCACCTGGCGTCTGGGGGACAGAGTGATGCGTACTAGAAAGAGTATGTTGCCACGGAGCAGGGAGAAGGTGTCTCACTGGCAACTGCCTGTGCTTTCAGAATTTCTGGAAAAAGCAGAAAGGCGTGAATGTTTGGGATGAGTCTGAATGAGTGGTCCCTGAGAGAGGAGCTGGAATTGCTTCATTAAAAAAAAAAAAAAAATCCCCCCACCCCAGTGAGATGAGTGAGATGACACCAGCAAGAGTCCCACGTGAAAGGGACTGCAGGAGATGGCTGGCCAGCGGCTGACTGCGGAGGGCGCTAGGCAGAAAGAGCGGCACGGAGCACCAACTCACAGCCTGCCTGCTCCTCTGTCCTTGCTTCGAGCCCTGGACCACAGCCCTGAGAAGCGTGAGGCAGACTAGTGAGGGGGAAGGAGGGACCCAGCATCCTAGCCGCGGGGCCACTGGCCTGATGGCAAACTGAGGCAATGCAGCTTTGACCCCAATGTCTACAGATGGAGGGGATTTTTTTTTACATTAAAAAAAATTGGAATATAATTGCTTTACAATGCTGTTAGTTTCTGCTGTACAATGAAGTCAAGTCAGCCATATGATTATATCTACTCCCTCCCTCTTGGACCTCGCTACCTCCCCATTCTAGATCACTTCAGAGCAAGGAGCTGGGCTTCCTGCGCTTTAGAGCAACTTCCCCTAGCTCTCCGCTTCACA
>SJXQ01008113.1:16948-122316 GCA_006408695.1 Aepyceros melampus
TCCGTTTCACACTGGTAGTGTGGACATGTCAATGCCAATCTCCCAGCTGGCCCCACCCTCCCCTCCCCCTGTGCCCACATGTCTGTTCTGTCTGGTTCCCTATTCCTGCCTTTGAAACAGGTTCATCTGTACCATTTTTTCTAGATCCCACATCCATGTGTTAATAAACGATACTTGCTTTTCTCTGTCTGACTTCCTTCACTCCATATGATAGATTCTAGGTCCATCCATGTCTCTACAAATGGCCCTCTTTCAATCCTTTAAGTGGATGAGTAATATTCCATTGTACATATGCACCACATGTCTTCTTTATCCATTCATCTCTTTACAGATGGCCAAGAGGCACATGAAAAGATGCTCAACATCACGAATCATTAGAGAAATGTAAATCAAAACTACAACAAGATATCACTCCATATCTGTCAGAATGGCCATGATCAAAAAAATCTGTAAACAATACACGCTGGAAACGGTGTGGAGAAAAGGGAACACTCTTGCACTGTTGGTGGGAATGTAAATTGACACAGCCACTGTGGAGAATAGAGCAGAGGTTCCTTAGAAAACTAAAATAGAACTGCCACATGACCCAGCAATCCCATTCCTGGGCACGTACCCTGAGAAAACCATAATTCAAAAGGCTACATGGCCTCAATGTTCACTGAAGCCCTGTTTGCACTACAGTGATAACCTGGGATGGCAGGTGGAGAGGTCCAGGAGGGAGGAAATATACATATACCTATGGCTGACTTACTTCATTGTACAGCAGAAACTAACACAATATTGCCGTGGAAGCAACCTAGACATCCAATGGAGGGGATTTAACAGCATTTTCCATCTGCTTGACCAGGCCCTCACAGATACCAACTGCAAGTTTTATGAGGGAAGTGGTTTCCTTTTAACTCATTTTTTGATCTCTTTCAGCGCCTACAATGTATTACACGTGGAAGATATTTCAAAAGATGTATATAAAGTTGAACAATGAATTGCTGATGTAGAAAAGACTGAAATGGACTTTTTGCTATTGCACTCCTAGAAATATTGTAAAATTTGTTATTAAATAAATATTACCCTCTAAAATTTTACTCTTCCCTGGAATACCAATGTTCCATCATTTTTGACAGAGTATTTGCTTTAGGAACAAGATGAGTGATCACAGGTGTACAAATTGAGTGTGCCTTTTACTTTTTGTTGAAATAACCAAACATAGATATAGAAGCCCAAAGCTAAACTCAGTTTTCCAATCTGATCTGAGAAAGATAGAGCATGTTTTATTCACAACCTCCAATTGTCTCAGAACTCAAGAATTAAACACCTATTCATACCATTTATTGATATTTAATTCTTGATTGCCTCCAAATCCAGAAATCAATATCTATCACCTACATGAAATTATCAAAACTACCTGATAGGTTAACGTTAATTGGCACGTTAAGGTAATCTCACAGGGCGTCAGGAAGTCTGAACCTGTTTAATGGGTGATCAATTAAGGCACACAAATAAATCCTTCAGTGTGAAATAATTGCTTCTCTTCTGAATTCTGTCTGAATTGTTTCTCTTCTCTCACTGTGTTGGTGTTTCTAAGAGAGAAGCATTAGAGGCCAAAGTTAGGTACATTAAAATAAAATTAGGAAAACAAATAAGTTAGCTGATCTAAAACTAAAAGTATCCCTATACTTTATCCAAAGGTGGCCTCCTATTCAAAGAAGGTCCCTCTGTGGTGGCCGTCATGGGTCATGAACTCAACAATGCGATGTTGCATGGGTTAAGGAATAGTTTCCTGGGGAAGGAGCAAGTTGGAGAGCTTGGATCAACAATAGAAAAAAAGGCATGGATCCCACACATGTCAAGGGAAACCTCTAGGGCTAGAAACACTGTCAGGACACATCCTCCAGTTGAGGGATGGCACTTGCTTCTGCTCTACTCAGCGGTGTCTGGTGATGGGAACCTGAGTGCTGGCTGGTGACACAAACAGTGAATGCCAGTTGCCCAGAACGTGGAAAGTCTGGGTGTCTCAGAGAGCTAGTTGGTAACTTTGGAAAATGTAGTTAGCCCTGGATTACACCTGTTACACATTTCTGGCCTAAGGGAGCTCACATTCTATTTGAAAAACGAGATAAGTTAACACACATGAAAATAGAATATGGTTGAGAGCTATGTCAGGGCTATAAACACAGTGGAAAAAATCTGAATAACTTTGAGCTTCCTTGGTGGCTCAGACAGTAAAGAATCCACCTGCAATGCAGGAGATGGGGATTCCATCCCTGTGTTGGGAAGATCCCCCTGGAGAAGGGAATGGCAACCCACTCCAGTATTCTTGCCTAAAGAATTTCATGGACAGAGGAGCCTGAGAATGGTTGCTATAAATACAGTGGAGAAAATCTGAATCACTTTCTTTTTTTTTTTTTATTTCACTATTTTATTTTTTTTTTAATTAATTTTTATTTTTTAGTTTGTTTTGCTTTACAACACTTTCTTATATAGAACTTATTCTAACTCCTGTTACTTATGTTAAATTTACCTATGTGACTGGTAATAATCATCTCATTTGTTCTTTTTAAATTTTGATACTAAAAACAGGAATTTGAGTGATTTTTAACATCTGTCATCACTACCTGATAAATGTGCTTTATTTGTACATGTTCTTGTCATCTTTGCAAGATGAACAGTCCTAAGTCTCAGGAGGGAACAAGTGCTTATGCAAATATGTTCTTGATTTCTACAGGCCACTCTAAGTATTCTCCCAAGTTCACAATTGAAAATTAGGCTACAGATACTGTTCTCATATTCTCTCTTTACATTTTCATGCTATAGCTTTTCAACAAAACTCAGGCAAAGCTTATGTAACACACTTTGAAATACAACTCTTTACATACAATATTGAACAAGGTGCAAGGCTTCCATACTGAACACTCTACAAAACATTCTGAGTTCTGGACTCTGCTTTATATGCCTTGTGTTTATGAGCCTCCCAGGTGGCACAGTGGTAAAGAATCCGCCTGCCAATGTAGGAGACACAAGAGGCTAGGGTTCAATCCCTGGGTGGAGAATATCCTCTGGAGGAGGAAATGGC
Organism: Aepyceros melampus; assembly: GCA_006408695.1. Classification (NCBI taxonomy): domain Eukaryota; kingdom Metazoa; phylum Chordata; class Mammalia; order Artiodactyla; family Bovidae; genus Aepyceros; species Aepyceros melampus. The sequence goes on from SJXQ01008113.1 coordinate 20,019, forward strand.
AGCCCACACCAATATTCTTCCCTGGAGAATTCCATGGACAGAGGAGCCTGGCGGGTTATAGCCCATGTGTTTATAGCAACCATTCTCAGGCTCCTTTGTCCTGTTTATACGGCATGTCTTAAACACACATTCTCTGAAAATAATTTTTCAACCAGCTATGTTGTCAATAGACTCAAGATTTTTCATTTCAGTGGAATTCTGTTCATAATTTTTATTTTTTTTCTTTAATTAACTTTTATTTTTTAGTTTGTTTTGCTTTACAATACTGTATTCGTTTTGCTACACATCGACATGGATCATTCATACAGAATGATGTCAGAAAGAGAAAAACAAGTATCAGATACTAACATCAGAAAAACAAGTATCAGAAAGAGAAAAACAAGTATCAGATATATATATATATGGAATCTAGAAAAATGGTGCTGATGAACCTATTTGCAGGGCAGGAATACAGATCAGATGTAGAGAAGACTTGGACACAACAGGGGAAGGAGAGGGTAGGACAAATTGAGAGAGTCACACTGAAACATACATGCCGCCATGTGTGAAACAGACAGCTAGTGGGAAGCTGCTGTCTAGCACAGGGAGCTCAGCTCAGTGCCCCGTGATGACCTAGAGGGTGTGATGAGGGTAGTTGAGAGGGCGGCTCAGCAAGAAGGGGATAGGTGACTACTTACAGCTGATGCATGCTGTCAACAGCAGAAACTAACATTGTAAAGCAATTATCCTCCAATTAACAATTTTTAAGAAAGGTAAAAAAAGAAAAAGTTCCTTCTAACGTGAAAATGGTATTATGTCTGCCAAAGGCATAAATGCCATTACAGATGCAAAAGTAAGGCAATGATAAGTACAAGTCTGTTACACAGGAAGGCAATTTTCCTCTAAACTCCTTTATGTGGAAAATTTTCTTGAAATGCTATAAAATCAATATCATTGGATTCATATTGCTTTGATTATGCCTTTGTGTTATTCTTCAGAATAATTTTCACTCTTTCAAAAATACAGCTGTAATCATTCCCCAGTCAATAATTGCACAAAATCAGTTTTGTACCATCCAAAAATCAGACGACTAATTATCTAACGTTTTATGAAACTAAATTCAACTTGTAAATATGAAATGAAATGAAGTTCATTTTAAGGCTAAAAAAAATCAGTGAACAGGATTTCTCTTGTCAATAATAAATGTTAGCTGCTAGTCAACACCTGGTTTTGAGTATTTTAGGTGATCCCTCCATAGTACATTTTTTCAGAATTTTTCACTGTAGATCACGAAAGAAGAGGACCCTGTGATTATGTTGTTCCATGTGTAGTTGAAAAAGAAATATGCACATCATTGCATGTGCAGTTGAGATGGAACCAATGCATCTGATCACAGGCTTGTGAAACAAGAAAAGTTGAAAACACTGGCTTGAGCTGCAAATGTCCAACTACCTGCATTTTCTGTGAATTTTATAGGGTCAGTTCATCTAAGGTTAGGAATAAACTCTCCCTGCAGATGCATCAAACCATTTGGTCCATTAAGACCTGAGTTTAGCTGCCAAGTGACATTTTTCCCTGCATAATGTTGCCTGGAGTCTGCATTAATCAAATTAACTGGTCACTTGCCAAATGTCCACTTCACTTTGGCACGGAGATAAAGACTATGGGAGTGAGAGAATGATTTACTAAATGTCTGAAGTTTACTAAATGTCTGAAAGAGTTTATCTGTGAATTTTATAGGGTCAGTTCATCTAAGGTTAGGAATAAACTCTCCCTGCAGATGCATCAAACCATTTGGTCCATTAAGACCTGAGTTTAGCTGCCAAGTGACATTTTTCCCTGCATAATGTTGCCTGGAGTCTGCATTAATCAAATTAACTGGTCACTTGCCAAATGTCCACTTCACTTTGGCATGGAGATAAAGACTATGGGAGTGAGAGAATGATTTACTAAATGTCTGAAGTTTACTAAATGTCTGAAAGAGTTTATATATTCACCCAGATTACATAGACTCAAAAATAACAATCACCCGATTAGAGTTCCTCTCAAATTAATGAATACTTCCAATTCTAAGGAAAAAAAATACTAAAAATGGAAATTGAATATTCTGGACACAAATAAACAGATGATAAAATATACTTATTTTAAAAACTGTATTTTTAACTTATGGTGCAAATCTTTGTGGTTTGTGATGCTAAGCAGAAAAGACATATATACATTTAAAACTTCTCCTCTACAGAGTAGTTATGTACAATTTTGAAAGAAAACAGGTATGTGTATATATATATATATGATACATTGTTTTATATGATTAAGAAATATGTGATTAAATTGTTGCTGTGATATTTCACTAGGTTCCTAGTCATTTAACAAAAGTTATTGATTGGCAACTATTCTTAAGACTGTAAACCAGTCAATACCAAAGGAAATCAACCCTGAATATTCATCGGAAGGACTGATGCCGAAGCTGAAGCTCCAATGCTTTGGCCACCTGATGTGAAGAGATGACTCAATGGAAAAAGTCATGATGCTGGGAAAGACTGAAGGCAGGAGAAGGGGACAACAGAGAATGAGATGGTTGAATGGCATCACTGACTCAATGGACATGAGTTTGAGCAAACCATGGGAGATAGTGAAGGACAGGAAAGCTTGGCGTGCTGCAGTCCATGGGTCCACAAAGAGTGGGACCCAACTAAGTGACGAGCAACAACGTGACTAAAAGAAAAGCAAATTGGTCTTGTAACAAAAAAGTGGAACTTATTTGCAATCTTATTTGTTTAAAATATAACTACCTAGTTTTTACTAAAAATAAAAAATTTAAGTGTACTAGAAAATAGAAATTGCATTGATATGCAGATGGAGAACACTTAGATGCATCTGTTGTCTTTTAAGAGGGTAAAGCAATTTTCCTCCAATTAAAAAAATTATGTTGGGAAATAAAGAGGAATATACAGTCCAAGAGAGTATGCTTGGCTATAAAAGCATCACAACCGATATATTTAGATATGTACACATGCATGTGTGTGTAATTCTTCAAGTCACTGTATCATATACACACAAATGCATATATTAATTCTGATAAATCATAAGTTAAAATATCCATATATTAGACTTAGCTTTTTTCTTGCACTGTTGGCAATATATAAATGAGGATAACATTTTTGAGATATAACTATAGGAGTTAAGCACCATATGCTTTCAGAGAAAATTTTCTAAGAATTTTCCTTTAGAGTAGGCTATAATCTTATCATCAACAGATAATGGTGATATCTCACACTATACTAACACTTTTTCAACCTCAAAAGAATCTCCTTTCTGTTTGAAAAGTTCTCTGACCTCCCCACTGGTTTTTTTTTTTCCTAAATGATTCTAGATCCTACTCCTTTTCAAACTCCAGGTTAAATGTGGGCGTCTCATCTCCTGGCCAGGATGAAAGGGCTATGATATAACCTCAAAAAACTCTGTACTGGTTCCCCTCAATACACTAATGAAACAGCAAGCTTTATGAAGCCAAGGGTGTCATGTAGTTTTTCACGGCCAAGTTCTTTTGCTGCCAAGTTCTTTTGCATAACACAATCAGTTGTTATAGATACTAAAAGATGCTTGCTTTGTTAATGAGTTAATGGCTTAGTTATAATAAATCTTGTTTTCAAATCCCTCTGGTCCATAGGTCCCAACAATTGGGTTCAACGATTCCAGTATTCCCATGTCAGCAGTTCTCTGCTGTATCGAGACCTCTAAACCACCTGTCAATAGTCAATACATTTTGCTTTACTTCCCTATCCTTCATATCTCTTCTTAACCAGCATAAGTGTACATTAGTTCAAAAAAATTTCTCTCTTGCAAACAAAATCATTTTTCCCTGAGTCTTTCTCACCACTGGTTTGGCCAAGTGTCAAACCAACTGTGTTGAACACAACCCACTGCACATTACTGGAAGATTAATTTCTCTAAGAGATTTTGTCATCAAATCTCCACGTTTCCTCAGCCTCACTCTCACTAATCATCTAAGTGGATATGGCATGGAGAAATGGAAACAGACATGAAGTCCCTCTTCTTTCTGCCCCCAAGTCCACTCCCAACCTGTATCTTTCTTTCTGTCTTCTCTCCTCTGACAAAGGAAGAAACAGGTATTTTTCTATTAAGACCATGTACTCATGGTCTGAGGACTTCTCACCTGCAACATGATTGATTTTTCATTTCTCAGGAGACTAATTCTCTTGAAATATATAATATTTTTAACATCTTTAAATATTTTAGGGATATATATTTGATATATTTAAATATACTAAGGTCTCTAGATCATTACATATTTTAAAAATATCAAAATGCCCTTTCAGAATCAACCTGATTTCTCTGCCATATTGCAACAAAACTCCCAGAAAATACATATTCACTGTACCATTGTCTTACTTCTAATGATATTATCAATCAACATTAATCAAGGTTTACTGTCTCTTCTCCAGCAAAACAAGTCTTATCCAGATCACAAACATGTTACAGCTAGCCAAGATCCTGTTCTTGTTCTAATCCATCTAGCTGAACTTAAAGATGGCTTTGGTTCTTCTTAAAGGATCTTTGCCCTTTGATTTCTGGGGCAGCTCTTTTGCCTGGTTTTCTTCTGTCCCCTTCTTTCTCATTTCCTCTTTGTTCTTTCTCTACTAAAATAAAGAGTGTGATGTGCACTAAATTTCCCAGCTTAACCTTGCAGTTAGTCTGAAGGTTAACTGATCTGGTCTAATAGTCATCAGCACGGTTCAGAGGTGGGTGCCTGCCTCAGGGAGCTCAGAAGAAAATGTTAAGATGGCTGCTTCTCAGAATGGAACAGGGATCTCTTTCAGAGAGTCCCTGAGTGAATAAGAGAAAAACTCGTATAAGTAACGAATTGCCAGTCTAGGCTCAATGCAGGATACAAGATGCTTGGGGCTGGTGCACTGGGATGACCCAGAGAGATGGTATGGGGAGGGAGGTGGGAGGGGGGTTCAGGATTGGGAACACATGTACACCCGTGGCAGATTCATGTTGATGTATGGCAAAACCAATATAGTATTGTAAAGTAAAATAAAGCAAAAAAAAAAGAGAGAGGGAAACAGACAGCCTCCGCATATAGTGTACAGTGGTATACTGAGCAAGAAATAATCATTTGTTTTGGTAACTCTTGAAGTTCCGAGGTGGTTGTTATTGTTGTTATTATCATCATTCACCAGCGCAAAGGCTACCATTACCATTTAAAATGGGTAAGTTCCGTGGTGATTGCATGTTACCGTTATTATAAGCTTTGTTTCTTTCATATCTTCCCTTCTCCTCCCTCCCTCAATGTCCATGCTGAATTTACTTATTTCAGAGTTTAAGTGCACCTGTATTTTCATCCAAAGAAATTATAAGTTTCAAAGGACTGTAGCTAATCATAATAGAGTCTAAAGAAAATCATGTTATAGTAATTCACTAATTTATATAAAGCCAAGTCATAACTCTCCTTTTCAAAAAGTAATCAAGTACATTAAAAGGCTGTTGCTATAAATAGTATCTCATGTACTGTCACATCCAGAGTAAATTTGGCTATTAATGTGATGATAAAATGCATTTTCTAAGCTATTCAACAAATATTTCAAATAAAAATAAGCTTTTCCAACTGCATATGGAAACAAATTAAGTACAAATTGATAAATCCAAACTAAAATGGTAACAAACTGAGTTCATCAGTACATTAAAAGTTGAAAAAGAAGTGCTTACTCTAGGATGGCAGAAATAGATTACTATTAGGAGGTTTTAAATTTATTCTATCAAATTCTAAATGTGAGGAGAAAATCCTAAATTGTCTTAATATAAGCCTAACAGCATTTGATTAATTTTTTTTAGCCACAGACTTTATTGTTTGAATATCTGCGATTATTATTCTATACACAAATATTAATTTCTTACAAAACTGTGTATTCCCTATTGCTAGGTTATTTCAGTCTTCATTTTATGCCGCATTTCCATCAAGGACTATTTCTCCAAATCACAATATGCCTGATCATGTGTTGTTGTTGTTCAGGTGCTAAGTTGTGTTCGACTCTGCAATGCCATTGACTGTAGCCCACCAGGCTCATCCGTCCATGAGATTTTCCAGGCAAGAATACTGGAGCAGGTTGTCATTTCCTTCTTCAGTGTGGTTAAATTCTTTAAGGATAGTTTGCACAAACATAAACTCTTTAGTATCAAACAAGCAGGAAAAAAATCCAAATTTCCAGAAAACATTTGAAAGACAGTCTGTTTTGCTTTGTTTACAAAAACAAATCTACATCAAAGGCATCACAGCTGCCTATGTTCTAGCATTGCATATATGTTAATAATGATCACTTTTTAAGAATGATAAAAATTATTTTTTGGGTAAAAATTCCAAAAGCTATTGTCCACGGCCTATCAGTTTCTGAAGCACTAGAATAGTATAGAAAAGAATATCATAGTAGTCCCAAACCAACACAACAAAATAAAAAGTCAATGAATGTGGATAAAACAACCCCTTTCAGCAATAAAGAAAATTCCCACAGCAAAACTGATTGTCCTTTACATTAAAAATGAAATTTATTAAAATAATTTTCATGCCATCAACTTCTGACATAGCCAACAAATGTAAAACAAATGATTGAAAATCAATGTAGTGACTGAGAAATTTGTTCAAAGAAAATACAAGGATTTGTTTCCAGTTTTACTACTTAGTCTTTAATATAAAGTCCTAATTTAGCACTGAAGCTATTCATTTTCCTTTTTATCTGTTTTGTGTGATCTCATATTTGTCCTATTTCANAATAGAGGAAAAGAACAGAATGGGAAAGACTAGAGATCTCTTCAAGAAAATTAGAGATACCAAGGAAACATTTCATGCAATGATGGGCTCTATAAAGGACAGACACAACTTAGACGGAAGAAAAATTACATTATAGCCATACAATCTCTTAAAAGTACTTACTAATTCTCCAAATATATAACCGATATTCCTGCTTCATCCTCTTTAAATACAAAATAGGTTGGAAGGGATCAGTGGAGAAGTTTGGGAATTTGGGGTAACTCCTAGGCTGTTGAGTTTCCTAAATCTGAGACAGATATTTAAGTAGCCCTGCTACCTCTGAGGCTGAGATCTTAAAGTTCAAAAGGTCAGTTACATTGCCATAAATTGTTCCAAAGTCTACCAGCCTCTATTAAAAAAAAAAAAAAAACAGTTAAGACAAGAAATCCAATACAGTCAGATAAAGACAACACTTGTGCATGAAGTCTGCCCTAACATTCCTGTCTCAGTTTTAAGGCACTTCCTGTATCCCAGACACCAGAAGTGAAACCTTTGATATATACATATGGCCTTTTTGGTTTCCATAGTTACACAATAACACAGATCCTCATAGACTCACACCTGGATTATGGCAATTGACTCATAACAAATCTCTCTCTATGCTTTCCTTAGCACCAAACTTTTCTAAAGAGTACTCTTCAGTTGTCTTTCTCATAGGTTTTTATGTCATTTTGCCCTCAGAAATTACTAACTAATGGAACTTGAGAACTGAAAATAGGCTTGGAAATTTTCTTATTCAACTTCCACTTGAGGCAAGGATTTTTTTTCAGTAGAGTCTCTGATAGATGCTTTAATTCTGTGAATAATGTGTAGCCAACTTCTTTCAAAATCAGAGATTCCTCTTTAGAGTTAACATTTTACTTTTACTTTTAACATTTTATATTTTACCTTTAATGTTTACTGAAATGTTATTTCTTATATTATTTTGTATTATGGAAGATAATAAAGACAAAAATCCTATGAACTGGATTTTTCATTATGTATATTATTTGCCTAGGGTATAACTATATGAACAAAAATGAACAAACATATGTGGTAAGTTCTTTTTCAGTCTTAAAAAAATCTTTTATTTTTACAGTTCCAAATTACAACTGCTAACATGAGTATCTATTAACTGGTTAGACTGTCTTGGAAATTGTCACTCACTAGGCCAAAAGTCATGGTTTACAACCTGGGATGAGAGATATTAACCATAATCACACCTTCCTTGTGCAACTAAAGAAGTAAAAAATATGATTAAAAAAAAAATTCAACCTTGCAGGTCAAGAGAAAAAGATACTTATTTAACTTGTTTTTAAATTACTAATATTAAGAAGTTACTTGCTTATGAACCACTGAAAAAATTCTATGTGAGTATTTAAGCAAGTTTCCTTGTCTAATTTTGCTTGGATCTTTAGTGATATCTCAAAAAACTCAAGAGATTGTGGCCAGAACCTATCTAATTTTTATGACTATATACTCTTTGCTTTCAGAATCAAAATTTTGACTTTCAGCAAAAAAATTTCTATTTCTAATTTATATTGAGTTAGCCTTTTACTGAAGAAGGCAATGGCACCCCACTCCAGTACTCTTGCCTGGAAAATCCCATGGACAGAGGAGCCTCATGGGCTGCAGGCCATGGGGTCACTAAGAGTCGGGCACGACTGAGCGACTTCACTTTCACTCTTCACTTTCATGCACTGGAGAAGGAAATGGCAACCCACTCCAGTGTTCTTGCCTGGAGAATCCCAGGAACGGCAGAGCCTGGTGGGTTGCCATCTATGGGGTCGCACAGAGTCGGACACGACTGATGCGACTTAGCAGCAGCAGCAGTAACTATATGGGTTGCTGTATTAGTCTCTCAGTTGTGTCTGACTCTTTGCGACCCCATGGACTATAGCCAGCCAGGCTCCTCTGTCCATGGGATTATCCAGGAAAGAATACTGGAGTGGGTAGCCATTTCTTCTCCAGGGGATCTCCCTGACTCAGGGGAGAATCCAGGTCTCCTGCATTGGCAGGCAGATTCTTATATCTAAATCACCAGGGAAGCCTATATAAATATATACTCAATGACAATAAAATGAGCTATATTAACCACTTTAGAGACAATGAGAAATTAAAGTTGGTCAAATTGTATAATTAATATGTTATAACATAATATATATCAATATAATATATAATAAAGTTTAATATATATAATATTTAATAAATATAAAATAATCTTTAGTAATAAAAGAAGCACCAGTTAATAAATACAATAAACTATATTTACAACAGAAACTTTGTATATGCAACATCTAGGAAAAATATTTCATAATACATCTGTAATGAAATATATCTTTCCCATTCTGTTGTTTTCCTCTGTTTCCTTGCATTGATCACTGAGGAAGCCTTTCTTATCTCTCCTTGCTATTCTTTGGAACTCTGCATTCAGCTGCTTACATTTTTCCTTTTTTCCTTTGCTTTTTGCTTCTCTTCTCTTCTCAGCTATTTGTAAGGCCTCCTCAGACAGCCATTTTGCTTTTTTGTCTTTCTTTTCCATGGGGATGGTCTTGATCCCTGTCTCCAAAGGAGATCAGTCCTGGGTGTTCATTGGAAGGACTGATGCTTAAGCTGAAACTCCAGTACTTTGGCCACCTCATGCGAAGAGTTGACTCATTGGAAAAGACTCTGATGCTGGGAGGGATTGGGGTCAGGAGGAGAAGGGATGACAGAGGATGAGATGGCTGGATGGCATCACCGACTCGATGGACATGAGTTTGGGTGAACTCCGGGAGTTGGTGATGGACAGGGAGGCCTGGCGTGCTGCAATTTATGGGGTTGCAAACAGTCAGACACAACTGAGTAACTGAATTGAACTGAACTGAACGAAATATATATGAAGAGAGTTGAGAAATATGCATATATGTATAAAAGAGTTGAAATGAAAAGAGATTGTATTGAATATGTTTTTAAAATGAGAAGGTTTAAAATNTATGGGGTTGCAAACAGTCGGACACAACTGAGTAACTGAATTGAACTGAACTGAACGAAATATATATGAAGAGAGTTGAGAAATATGCATATATGTATAAAAGAGTTGAAATGAAAAGAGATTGTATTGAATATGTTTTTAAAATGAGAAGGTTTAAAATTATGTCACTGTTACCTAAATTAAACCTAAATTTTAATGCAGTCCTAATTATGGGATGTAGAATATAGAACATGAGATAAAGAAATACAATCTAAATATGTATACCTTTATGATAAAGTCATTAAGTTACAACTAAGAAGGCTTCCAATAGTTGACATTCTTATGGAAACTACTCAAGTAGAAAATCTATGTTTTCTAACATATGTTCATTGGGATGACTTGCCAATAACATGATTTCAGAAGATTCTTGTTCTAACAAGTCATTTGGGCTCCACAACAACTCAGTCATTATATATGCTTGATGGCCTCTGTTCTCAAGGAATGTGAATGCAAGCCCTCAAACATTAACCTTCCCATGACTCTCCTGGGAATCACAGTAGGACATATTCAGCAACACGGAGAACTCGCCCTCTACTCTGGCCCTCTGACCCCACGGCCGACCCTTTGGTTAGTTCCTCCTCCTCTTCCTTTTACCCCTGGCTGCTTCCGATTTCCTTGGTGTTGCTGTTCATTTCATCAGGCAAGAAAGAAAGTGCTCCAAACATTTCAAGAGGCCCATAATCCAGTCTATCACCACCCTCTCCCCATGGCACATACTCCTCTTTTCAATAAAACCCAGCAGGCCCCCAGCAAGGACCATTTTTCTCTGACCTCTGTCACCTCCTGGCCAGGGGCACAGTCTATCCTTTCTGATTCAGGTATTTCTGGGCACTCTGGAACAAATGAAGCACCTGCGGAGAAATTAAAGGACGAAATTGAAAATGAGGCGTGTACTCACAGTCCTAGACTTTCAGTCAATTCTCCAGTCAGTAATCACTAGTAACTGGGGTCTACATTTGCATAGACAGTTTAACACTTCTCCAGGGTTCAACACGTATACTTTTTGTTTTGCTGGGAGTTTTTTGTGATATAATTTACGTACTATAAAATTCACTTGTTTAAAGTGTGCGATTCAATGACTTATAATATTTTACAAAGTTGTCCCACGATGACCATCTAATTCCAGAACATTTTCATCACCCCTAAAGAAACCACGTACTCATTAGTAGTCACTTCCCACTTCTTTCTTCTCCCAGTTCTTGGTAAACATGAATCTACTTTCTGTCTCTATGGATTTGCCTATTCTGAGCATTTCATATAAACAGAATCATAAAACATGTGGCCTTTCACATCTGGCTTCCACCTGGTGTAATGTTTCCAAGGTTCATTCATGTTGCAGCATGTAACAGTACTTTATTCTTTTTCACGGCTGAATCATATTTCACAATATGAATGTAACACTTCTTAAAATCTACTCATCATTAATGTACATTTGGGTTGTTTTCACTTAACTGTTCCCTTCCACAAGCTTCCCTTGTGGCTGGCTGAAAGAATCTGCCTACAATGCAGGAGACCTGTGTTTGATCCCAGAGTTGGGAAGATCCCCTGGAGAAGGGAATGGCAAGCCACTCCAGTATTCTGGCCTGGAGAAGTTCATGGATAGTTCATGGACTCTGTAGTCCATGGGGTTGCAAATAGTCAGACATTTTCACTTCAGTGGGTGTAAAGGATATTTCACTTGACTTGAATTTCCCAAACAACTGATGACATTGACTGTTATTTTCATGGTTTATTGGCCATTTATAGGCCTTCCATGAAGAAAGGTCTGTTAACTCCTGTGCTCAATTTAGAAATTTGATTATTTTTCTTCTAATTTTGAATCATAAGATTTACATATTCTGAATGCTAGACCATTTTCAAGCACCTCATTCGCAAATATGTTCCTCCTTTAGTGGACTGTCATTTTGCTTCCTTGATAGTGTTCTTTGAAGCACAAAATTTTTTGATTTTGAAGTCGAATTTTCTCTTTTTTTTTTCTTTTGGCTGCTATGCTTTTTTTTTTTTTTTGAGTATCATATCTAAGAAACTGTTGCCTAATCCAAAGTCACAAATATTGATATTTATGCATGTGTTTTTCTTAGAATTTTATAGTTTTGGCTGTTACATTTTGAGCTTTGATCCATTTTCAGTTATAGTTTTCATGTGCTAGTTGCTACAATCATGTCTGACTCTTTGCTACCCCACACACTGTAGGCTGCCAGGCTCCTCTGTCCGTGGGATTTTTCAAACAAGAATACTGGAGTGGGTTGCCATTTCCCCCTCCATAGGATCTTCCCGACCCAGGATTAATCTCTCGCCTCTTATGTCTCCTGCATGGGCAGGCAGATTCTTTACCATTAGTGCCACCTGGGAAGCCTAAAGAAAGTCTGTTTCCACCCAGTTTCAATCTGGGGAACTTTCGTGTGTAAGGTGACTCTGATAACCACTACACCATGGAAAGAAGGCCTGTATATTTTTTCATATCATCTCACAAAATCATAATTGTTCCTAGAAAATACCTCAATGTTTACTGTGAAGAGTGGTGAAAAGAATGAGTAAGTAGGATTATGCTATGGGTACAGGTTCTTTTTACTACACGCTAAATCTCTATTGATATAGTGAGCTTTATCAAACAGAGTAAACCTCAAACTCATTTTAAGAAAAGATTTTTGTATTGTGTATATTACTATTTAGAGTATAATGTGTGCAGGGAAAGCTTCCCTGGTTGCTCAGATGAAGAAAAGAAGACATTCTGTGGGATGTTTCTATGAGAGAAGAATTTCAAAGGTGTCCATGAAGAAATCATAGGCATTTAATCAGAATATGGGCTGGAGGCAAATTGTAATTGACATATTTAGGCCAAGTTAATCAGTTCCTAACTCTACTGTAGCCCAATCTCTTTTTCCATAATGTAAAGGGACTGGGAACTGTTAACTATTCTTGAAGGCTTTTTTATTTCATTCACGACTCTAGGTTGAAGGACAGGCTTCTGATGAGTCTCGTTTTGTATTTTGCTAAAATTACATGAAATGCAACTTGGGAGACCTTAATATTACTAGCATTTAATTTTAGGTATAGTTGCAGAACAAGAACAAAGCATTTGGAAATTTATCTAAATTAATTGTGGATATAGACCGTGAATAATGCAATGTGGTGGCATGCTGAGGAATGAAGACATAAAAGGATGTCTTTGGCATCCTGAGGGGACTTCTGTTTCAATCCTTCCAATCCAATAGCCACAAGCATCTCCCTTACCTGAAGGCTTCTCCAACAGAAGCATCAGCAAGAGGATATCTACAGCAAGTACAATTATGATGAAGATGATCAGAAGGATTTCCAACGTACTAAGCTTCCTCGCCATCTAGATGGACACAGGCAACAGGATTAGAGCAAACTGCAAAACCCCATCATTCCAAAAGAATAGGTAGGCATCCTGATTAGTCTGCCAGCTCCTTGCCGGTTGACGTCATTATCAGCACTCCTCTTTGCGTAATCCAGGGATTATCTGTTCCAGCTCATCAGCGTCTCCAAGAAACTCTGGTCAGTGCATCCAACACATGTAGGACTCTTACCCTTTTTGTCTGCAAAGGGATTGATTACTGTCAAGGAAAAATATATCAGACATAAAGAACTGAAGGGAGGGAAGGAGGAGTGGAACAGAGCGTGGGAGAGACAGGAAGGGTTGAGATGGCTCCAAAAGCCCTTCTAGATGCCACTTTGATCTTCATACCCTCCCTAGGCAGAGAAAGGAAGGTCCACTCAGGGAGGGGGAAAGTAACAAAACCTGAATCCAACTCTCCTTATTCCAATTCCTATGCCGGTGATGCTGAGGTGTTTAACTGTTTAGAGCTCACTAAGCCTTTTAAGAATAGGGTAACAAAACTGAAACTAGTCCTGATCTTCAATATAATGCTTACTTGTATGGTCATGGCACACAAATCCATGTAAATTTGGTGGCTCACAGTGGCTCAAAATATTTAGCCCAGATCCAAGTTCTAAACATCAGGATAGATACGACTTTTAAAATATTTGTTATTTTAAAGGGTATGAACTGAACTAGGAATCAAAGACTTCAAATTCTTATCCTAGTTTTCATACTGACTGATGGGTATTCCAACTATTTGGATTTGTATTTCCAATATTATCTCCAACATTCCAGACAAGATAACTATTTTGCAGCAACTATTTTATCTCCCTGCTTCTCAACTCGAGCTTTTCTATAAAAATTATCCATATTTGGGTAAGTTCTGGTCCTTTTCTCTCTCTTTGCAATGAAAGAGTTTTTCCTCTTCTTGTCTCAGTGTAATCTTAGTATCTATTCCCTAGTTTCAGACCCTTTGAATGTTTCAAACTTCTTATTCGACCAAGTACGCTTCTTCCCTCTTATACTATCCACCTCTCCTTCTGAATTCGCTCTTTCCTCTCATTAATATTAGGCTGGCCAAAAAGTTCACCTTAAACTCTGTTGATGACTTTTTATTCTTCTCTAGATCATTAATAGCTTTCTTTTGCCTTTCTTGGCAACTTTCCAAAATGATAATTCCACGCATTCTGCATTACCTTCCTCTCATACTACTGGCATGAATTCTGCTTCTCGCATTCCACTAAAACTGCTCCTGCCAAGATCACTAGGGGTTTAGCTGCTGAATACAAAGAGCACTGTCTTAGTCACCTCGCCCTCCCAACCACTTCCTCCTCTGTAAAATTCTTCAGCTTTGGATCATTTGAGATCATTCCATCTTAATTTCCTGCTTACTCTTCTGGCTTCTCTTCAATTTTCTTTGTAGTCTCCTATTTTGTGAAATGCAACATTCCCTGTATTTCATCGTGGGGCCACTGCTCACTCTCCTTTAGTGATTTTCATTGCTCCTGTGACTTTGTATAATATCTGAGGACAATCCAACCTGTATTTCTAGCTCAGAGATTTGGATTCATATATTCAGCTGTTTGTTAGATGTCTCATTTGGATTTCCCACAAGCTTAAATTCAAGATGTTTAAACATGAAATCATCTCTCCCCATAGCCCAGTCGTAGCTTCACCGATTCTGCCAAATTGGCTCCTTCTCAAACAGTTAATACCTTAAGGAACAGATCACAATGTCTTCAAAAACCTGGAAACCTTTTCTGATGCCTCTCCTGTTAGTTCTCACAACCAGCTACAAATTCAGTCAAATACTTTACCGATATCTTTCAAATATGTCCCTTCCTTTCCATTCCTACTGGAAACACCTTATTCGGACCATCATTTCTGGCCTAAACTGTCACCACCGCTTTTCCCATAGCCTCCTGCTTCCACTCTCCCTGCTCCTGAAATCTGTTGAACACACTGCAGCTGGATTGATCTTTCTAGAGCACGAACAAGATCGTTTTATTCTCTTGTATTCAAGTCTTCAGTGATTCTCCAGAGAACAAAACAAATTCTTTAGCTGTGTAACCAAAGGTCTTCATGACAACTCCCATGCCCAGCCCCCCACCCTCTTCATTCCCTGGGTTTCAGCTGCACGAAACCAACATTTAAGCAGTGACAATCTATAAATTGATAGAGATAAAGAATTCTCTCTTTTTAACTTTGCCTCTCCTTTAACATTCCATTCCCCCACACCCCTGCTCTTCTCAACCCACCCCAAAGCCATGACCATTTCTGCAAACACTTTCTTATGCGTATAGCTTCACTTTTCATCTGAGTCTGCCTTTAGGTTAATATTTAATAAGTCAAGAAAAGAAGCACCTTAATTGTGAAATGGGAGTGAGGAGCAAAGATCTACAGCCATTTGCCAACATGGAGTTGAGGATTGGGGTTTGGGATTGAAGCTGGAGTTTGTTAATGATTCTTTACTCGCCATTCTTTCCTAGTTGCTGAAATCTGTCAGGTGTCTGCCACTGGCCTAAATTATTCAAAGGTTTACTCTCAGTCCCATAAGATATATCTCATATGACTATGTTTCCATAAAATTCTTATGTCAAGGTTGATCAGGCAGGTGTCATGATTCCTATTTTATAAGGGAAAGTTAAGGAACTTTGTCTAATCACAGTTAGTTGTGGAACTGATGTAAAAACTGAAATGCCCCACTTCTTAAATTAGAATTTGAATATTCTTACTCTCAGACTTCCCAGTGGCTCAGTGGTAAAGAATCCACCTACCAGTACAGAAGACAGAGGAGACTTGGGTTAGATCCCTGGGTCGGGAAGATCCCCTGGAGAAGAAAATGGCAATCCACTCCAGTAATCTGGCCTGGAAAACTCCAGGGACGGAGGAGCCTGCCAGGCTGCAGTCCATGGGTTGCAAAGAGTCAGACACAGCTGAGAGCATACACACACATTCTTACTCTCTCCACAATGTCTCCTAGACTGAAGAGCTTAAAGGTCTAGAGGCACACTCTCTGATGGTGGAATTTCAGGCAGTGAGAGAAATTTGAATGACCCTGCCCACATGTTCACAATAACCTGACTAGGTCCTCATCCATTCAGCCCAGGACTCACTAACGCAGTGAACACATTATCCATCAGTTAGCCTCTTCCTCCAAATCTCTCTTAATTCTCTCCATGGGGAGATTTTTCTCTCCAGCCTCCTCAAACCAAAAGCAAGCACTTCTTCCATAGCTCCTTAATCCTTTTGGAGAAGCAGTTTCAACATCTGTAATTCCCAGAGGTTCAGGACACTCTGGGGACAATCTTGGGAATTTTCCAGCTATTGGAACCATTGTCATCCACACAGAGGGTAGGAGTAGGGATTCCTGAAGGTAGAAATTCTTCCCTGCTTAGATACCTTCCCGGCCCAAAGCTTCTTTTCTATATCAAACAGCATTTTAGAATAGTAAAAATCCTGGCTATTTTTCCAAAACCCATAAGGATTGGATAACCATCTCCCTCTCTGCCCAAACAGACAAGTTTACCTTTCTCCCAATCTACACCACATTCAGCTAGTGCCTGGAAGGAGCCCATCTGTTTATTCTTTCTTTGGTTTCTCTCCAAGAGAGAGGACCCTCTCACACAAGACCCTCCCTCAAACACACACACACACACACACACACACACACACAGCTCTCCTCCCCAGCCAGGACAAGAAGAAAGGGACACTGCGTGTTCAAAGAACCATGTGCATAGGGAAAAGCACTCACCTCATAGCCGTATCTTTTACGTGCTGTGTCTGTCCTTCAGTGGTTCGTGGAGCACTGAGCAAAGGTGATCGGGCTGATGTAGTCAGCTTCTGCCAAGATCGATTTATTGCCCTATAAAGTGAGTGGCAATTGGAGGAGACGAGTACAGTTGCCAAAAGACCATTAAAATTCCCTCATTTTCTTTGTGACAGGAGGAAAGCTCCCTTTGCAAATAGAAGGGGGAAGGCGGGGTTTCTTCTAACAGTTTGTCTTTTCTGTGTTTCTGTTCGTATCCAATTACTTGCTTGTCACCTTCTATTATACTCGCTTGTTTGTCCGTGTTGCCTAAGAGCTGGCGTCTCAATCATCTTCTTCCGCTTGTATCTCCTGTACTTAGCATTCGACCCAATGTCCACTGATATTTTTCAATATACAGCTCTTTGTAGAATAAGTAAGTGAAATAATGAATAATGCTTGGTTCATCACAGTTTCTCTCTCCATTTTAATCTCCCCAGCTTCTCTTGGTATAACTCAGCTTTTCATTAATTCAAATAAGCCTCCCCACCAATTATCCTAATAGAAGAAACACTATTGAAATGGAAATTATATTATCTTAAAGTGGGAAGGCACTGCTGCTAGATATTTGTCATGCTCTCTGACTGCTCAGCATCTTTATAAGCCTTGTCAAGGGACCTTGCCCTGGTGGTCCAGTGGTGAAGACTCAGCACTTCTACTGCAGGGACACAGGTTCGATCCTTGGTCAGGGCACTAAGATCCCACAAACCATGCAGCATGGTGAAAAAATAAAATAATAATAATAATTTTTTAAAAAGCTTCTGTATTATTTCAGGAGCTTCCCATCTTGAGAATTCTGCCTCCCCAAGGAAGATGCTAGACAATCTCTTTCACAGTCTTCCTTCTAGCCAAGGTAGAGGCAAGGAGCCTGGGGGTGGCCAGTGGGCTATGCCTGTGATCCAGAAGAAAGTAGAGGGAAGAAGGAAGTGTCATGTGGGATCCAAGACGGTGGAGAGACACATTTCAGAGTCAGCAGGAACAGGGGCTAGTAGCATCCTATGCCCAGATCTGGGGTACAAATTTCCAGACATGTGGTAAGAGAAATGGTAATAGAGTATCCCACTAGGTGATCATGGCTGTTTTCTAACCACATAGCTTATAGACATGATGCTCTAGCTCTCCTGGAGCTTCAATGAGTCACTAATATCTTTTTAAAAATTTGTTTCTTCTTCCATTAACTAAAGTAAGTTTTTTTTAATTTGAAATATAATTTGCATACCATGACATTCATCCTTTTAAAGTGTACAGTTCAGTGTTTTTTTTTAGCATATTCACAAAGTTGTGCAATCATCATAACTATATAATTCCAGAACATTTGCTCATACCAAAAAGAAGCCATATCCTTCCCTCTCCTGTGTTCCTGCAACTGCCAATCTGCTTCCTGTTTTGATGGATCTGCCTGTTCTGAATAGTTCATGTGAGTGGAATCATACAGTATGTGGCTATTTGACTTCTTTCACTTAGTATAACTTTTTCAACGTTTATTTATGTTGTTGCAGGTATCGGTACCTGCAGGTATCAGTACTTTATTATTATTATTTTTTAATCTTTTAGCTACACCATGCAGCATATGGGATATTAGTCTCTGACCAGGGATGGAACACATGCCCCCAGCATTGGCAGCATGGAGTCTTGATCACTGGACCACCAAGGAAGTCCCCTTCACTCCTTCTTATGGCTGGATGATACAGATTGTAGTGACATTCTGTTTGTTCACTCATCAGTTGATGTACATTTGGGTTGGTTGTACTTTTTAGCTATTATGAGCAATGCTACTGTGAATGTACATGTACGGGTTTTGTGCAGATGTGTATTTTCAAATCTCTTGGGGTTATACTTAGGAGTGGAACTTCTGAGTCATATGGCAACTCTAGCTTTAACTTTTTGAAGAACTCTAGAAGTTTTTCAAAGTAGTGGCAACATTTTACCTTCACACCAGCAACATATGAGGTTATTGCATATTCTATGTATAGCAATATATAGGGGTATACCATCTTTTGAGGGCTTCAAGAAATATAACTAAGGGCTTCCCAGATGGCACTACAGGTAAAGAATCTGCCCGATAATGCAGGAGGCACAAGAGACATGAGTTTGACCCCTGGGTCAAGAAGATTCCCCTAGAGAAGGAAATGGCAACCCACTCCAGTGTTCTTGCCTGGAAAATCTCATGGAGAGAGGAGCTTGGTGGACTACAGCTCCTGGAGTTGCAAAGAGTGAACACACACAGCACACAAGTAATATAGTACCCATAAGAGTTTATTCGCTTCAAGTGTTCAGTGTATGACCAGTACACATCCACATACAAACACACAGAAACTTGGTTGGTTTCTGCCTCTATAATCTCCTGAAATGACGTATACACCTTATCTTTTGCTTTAAAACAGGAGAGCCTTTGTTAGAGGAAATAGCACCTGGATCCCATTTCAAACTGGGACAATATCCTGGCAAAAGATCAAGCCAAGAGATTTATTGTTACGCAAGATCTTTCTATTCTTTGCGTGGTCATTTACACTTCACTCCCCACATTCCATGCCCACTGGTGACATCTCTCATGCTAAATGTTAACTGATGATCCCAGCCATCATCTCTTCCTAAAGGGCAGAAAACGGTGAGCTTCGCCATCCCTTTTTGCTGACTAGCAACTGCAAGACCCTGAGTCACATGCTTGTGCTGACCAATGAAAAAGTAGCAAACATTTTGAAGGGAAGAGACAAGTTTGTTAGCCAACATCGTCCCGTTGCTTATTAACAAGAAGGCATGGGAAAGTGAATACTGGCATAACTCTTTTCTCTCAGAAAGAGATAAAAGCAAACCAATGGTGGGAATCTTCAGATCAGAAACCAACAATATGTATGACCCCATCCTCCAAGGCCAGATGCCAAACTCTCAGTGACATTGCTGCCAAGACAAGAAGGGACGGATGTTGGTGAGACCCAGACCATACCTGCCAAGGTCAACACAAGCTTGTCTTTGGAGGTACCTACAGTCACTAATGTTATAACAAGGATGCTCTTAATAGAAAAGAATGACTTCTTCCTCATTAAGTAAAAATATTTGGGATTGTTATTTTTTATTTTGGCATACATGAAAAGATGATAAAGTGAAATTATATGACCTGTAGAAGACAGGATATGTCAAAAGGACCCCAGACGTTTCCCTCATAGCTTACCAGGAGTCATAAGCATAGGTCCATGTTTTGGGAGCTGCTCTGGGGTAGCCACAAATGTATGGGTCCAAGTGGAGTGGTCTTCAAAGTCTGGGCTGTGGATCAACCTCTGGGAGGTCTTAGTGACCTTTTTAGGAGTTTTGTGAGGTAAAACTATTTTCATAAAAATACCGAGAAGCTATTTGCCTGTCTTACTGTCTGTCGTGAGCATATGGTGGAGTTTTCCAGAGGCTACATAATGTGCTATCACAAAACACTGAATGTAGAAGCAGCTGTGAGAATTGTTTTTTTTTATCCATTGAGCCATATTTTAAAGAAATTTGTAAAAACACAAAATTATGCAACTCTTCTGACTAAATGTTTTTGTTTTCGAAAATATAGTTACTTTAATTTTTAATATGATAACTATCAATAGCTACAACCCCATGAACAAAAGCTCTGGAAATCCACAATCATTTTTAAGAATGTAAAGACGTGCTGGGACCAAAATATTTGAGGACTACTGATCTGGTACACTGATTTTCAAATTTTTTACATATATATGATATATGTGCTATATATAAGGATGCATGCATGTATACTCCACTTAAAGGTTTTAAATATACATAGTATATACTAAGTATGTGAAAGTGAAGTCGTGTCCGACTCTGCGACCCCATGGACTGCAGCCTGCCAGGCTCCTCTGTCCGTGGGATTTTCCAGGCAACAGTACTGGAGTGGGCTGCCAGTATGTAAATATATATATAATATTTAATATATTTAAATATACATTTAAAATCCTTTGTTTAACTAGAATTCCAGTATGTAAGCTAGTGAATGACCAAAGCCAGGAGTAAGCACGCAGAACCCTGCCACTCTGCCTTCTCCCTACTCGCAGAGGGTAAGGAGAGCCCAAAGCTCTGCACAGCCCATCATCTGGAAGTCATTGCTTCAGTCTAACACCAGTATTTTGCAGATAAGGAAGCAAATAGCATCCCAGAGAGACAACGTGACCTAACCAAGTCTCTGACTCTAAAGCTTGCTTCTGAGATTTTCTCATTCAGACAAAAGCCGTACAAAATGCCCTGATCAGCAGACCTAACCCCTGTGATGGAGCAAGGTGGGATCAACCTTAAACTCAGAAAAGAATACCTCGGCTCCAGAGAGAGAAACTAAGAAAATACCCAACTGATCTTTTCCAGAGCTGTTCAGAATCTTTCTAATTCTAGACTAAATGTCTTCATGTCCATATGCCTGCTTAAAACCCAAAGAGATGAATGAATTCAAGAGAAGGTGACAGACCAAGGCTTGGGAACTCTTGCAACAGTCACAGTTACACAGGGTCTGCGTTGCTGAACCGAAGTCTGGGAAGCTGGCATGCCTTAAGTTCAAGAGGTTCTTGAACTGGCGTCCCCAGAACTCCAAAAGGTACAACTTAGGAAGCTGTAAACATAGATGGGGAAAATATATCTTTTTTCACCAATTTCTAACTGAAATTCCTTAATTATGAATGGAGGCAGCAGAGCACAGTAATTTTACTAGTGCACAGGAGTTTTTCAAAAACAGAATCAACAATATTTTCATGTCACATTAAGAAACTGTAGTAAATATCTCAAAATATTGTTCCAACTGCTCATCACATTGAAGCTTTGACATTATTAGACCCACAGTTAAATTTTGTTATTTAATGTTATAATTTTAAAACATGTCGTGTATTACTATAATAAACTTTCAAAACATCTTGCAGAAGTATATTTTATTATAATGAGGGCTTCCCCAATGGCTCACCAGTAAAGAATCCACCCACAGTGCAGGAGATACAGGATTAATCCCTGGGTTGGGAAGATCCTCTAGAGAAGGGAATGTCTATGCACTCATTTTCAATGAGGTGAAGTCACTCAGATTTTCAAGTAATACTTAAATATCTTTTTAGACATTAGTATGTAATTTCTTTATTTCCAAATTCTAACCATCTAGTGTTTTAATCAATACCATTATTCTGTTTTTTTCCAAGGTTGATATGTTACCAAATATAGTAATTTTTACAATGATTAAAACAACAATCATCCAAGTACACTCTCCCACAAACTTAAACCTTAAGAGAAACCCATGCCAGAGACACAAGGAAAAGGGTGGATAATCACAGGTCTGTTCATTCCATTGATGAATTAGCCTGCAGGCACTCTGATGCCAAAGAGAACAAGACCAGTTCACAAGGGTTGGCTGAATAAGAAGTCTTAGTACCAAAGTGAGATTACCCATGGTCAAATTACCACAGAACTCAAAATCTCTTTGTTAATCTGATCATTTATTTTCCTTTGGCATATAAATTGCATGCATTTGTGTGAACTGTGGTTATATACATTAGGCACAGAATAGAGAAATAAGATTTACTCATTTCAAAGCATACCACAGTAAAAAAAAATAATAAGTTACTTTTTACATTCAAACTCCTTCCTTCAACTCTGCCTGCTCAAATCTCACCCCAGCCCTATTCCCTTGTGCTAAGAATTTCCTCCAAACCCCTCCTCTTGCTTTCAGATGAATTGGCTCTTCCTTCCTCCTTCCAATGAGGTTACTATTCTTCATATTTTTGCATAATCCTCTTACTTGTCATGATCACTTTTGTCCTTATCACCTGCTGTCTCTCATCTTTCCTACTTATCTTCCCTGCAGTGGCCTTTACTTCCCTTTGGATCATGCTCTTGGCATACTATCCCATCTCCTTATAACCACCTGGCAGATGTTCTTTCTGGATATTTTTTTTGTGTGTGGTGTTAGTTAACTCCAGGACCTGACCTGTCCTGGAAAGCTGTAGCTTGTATATTTAGCAAGAGTGGGCCCATCACCTAATTACACTCACATACACAGGCACACATGCTTCGTCATGGACCCAGTGCAACTTCAGTCAATACATGATGAGCCATCAGTACCATCCTAATCACACAGAGCATCAAGCTAACCCCCAGCTTTCCACACCTCCCTCCAGCCTATTCCACAGGGCCAAACCACAGACCAAACAGAACAAAACTAAGAAAATATTTCCACCATACTGGGTATAAACTGATTAGCCACACAAAATAATTTTATGAGCATGAAGCATTGGGTTGGCCAAAAAAAGTAGGTTCGGGTTTTTCTGTAACATCTTGAGGAAAAACCTGAATGAAGTTTTTTGGCCAACCGAATATACAAGTAGTTTCAAAGCCCTTTGAGGTTAGGATCTTGCTCTAAAAATTCAGTGTGCTTCTCCATGTCAGTGAAGTGAAATTATGTAGGCTGATGTTTCTGCTGGTCACATCAATATTTAACACCTGTTGGGAATCAAAGAAAAAGTATTGGACATCTGGTAATGGAAGTTTCCTGCAGTTGAACAAAACAGATAGAAGCCAGGAGTCCACAGACACTTTCACAAGTCTTTGCCTACCTTCCAGACCACCCTCAGATTTTCAGGTGAGAAGGGTGTTTCTTAATCCCTTAGAGTACAAAAATCATTCAGTGATAAGGAAAAGATGACAAGACCCTGAATAATGGAACACACAACCACTGCAGAGAAGCAATTGTGCAGACAAACTGGAGAAAATGTTCTCAGTTCCATTACTCGGAGCTCTCCTTTTGTTTCCCACTTGTCCTATTCCCTCATAGTGCCTGATGATTGTCCAGTAAGAGTCGATATTTCAGCGTTTTTTCCTAGGCAAATCCTTTCCATAGTTTCACCACATGTGCAGCAGTCAGCTTGTGTGTTGGCAACAAACTTGGGCAAAGTCCTTTATTAGCTCTTGGTAGAGTTGGGGAAGTTGGTTGACAAGAAAACCACAAACATGAGGAAACAAACAAAAATACGAAACTGAAGGAAATCTTTTGTTTCAGGCCTTGTAATCAGGAAGGATTATGAGAGGAAAAGAGTTCTGTGCAAAGCAAGGAGCAAGCACATAAGGAAAGAGCCCATTTACCGTGAAGCTAGTTATTAGGACCACACACTGCAGGAATTCCGCGGTGCAGATTTTTCACATGTCTAATATTCATGACATCAAGACCTGTTCTACCCTCAACAGCCTAGGAATTACTGTGAACAAGTAGCTCTCCTGATGACTGTTCGTCTATGCGTGTGTGAACTTCATTGTTATACTGGTATTATGAATGGATGGACTGCAAACAACTTAAAGATTATTTCAGAAACGAATATAAATCTTGACTGACAGTAAAATCAAGAAAGTGCTATGATGAAAACTTGTATAAGGCATATAAGTGGCTTTGGAGAAAATTTCATAGACATCAGTGAAAGAATTTTCATGAAATGATGTATCACCAATACCTCTGATAATAGAGAGGAAATACCTTAACCAATTCCATGCCACATAGTCTCCTGTTAAAAAATAAAGTAATTTAGATATTAACATAGAAATTTAAATTAGATATTTAATGTAAATTATTTAATTATGTAATTAAGTAATTTACTTAATTGTTAAATCAAATATTTAATTTAAATTGTAATTTAAAGTAAATTAAAATTTTACATAGAAATTTAAATATGAGACTGTGTGATACAAATTGGTTAAGATATGTCTAATATCTCCTCGCATTCAGAGTTTGCCTCTTTTAAATTATTAACACTTTGATGCAGATGTCTCAATGTCCATGTGTCTCTACCCAACATTTTCCTCTGTAATATCATATTAAAATGATCAAAATCTCTGTTTAAAGGAGTTTTGTAAAGCTTCTGTACTTTTAAAATAGAAGTTTTAAGTGAGAGGAAAGCATTGCCTCATACTTCTGTGATCTTGTTTTCTTTCTTTGTGGCATATGAAAAAATGTAGCAACCTTTAACTGATGGGCGTCTTATAATTGATGAAAGGCAGTAGTTAAAGCTGTTTGAGAAGCAGATCAAAGACAAGTTTTCCTTAAGTTTGCAGACAGGAGGACATACATGACAGGTAAGGACCCAGACCATCTATTCCAGATGACAACAAACTCTGAACTTTCCCTTCCTTTCTGCGTGTCCACCCAGACACCCTGAACACAGAGGGATTCCAGAAAGGCTTTGCAGGAGAGGGTGTTGTTGGGAATGGGAGCAGGCAGGAATTGCACTCGATAGCTCAGAGTTGGGAAATGCCATTTGGACTTTGAACTGGTCACAAACCTGTGTTGTAGAGTTGTAGGAGAAGGTGGGTGTTATAACCGTGCCACTCGCAGAGATGCTGACACTGGAAATGGAGTCACTGCCCACTCCCCAGACCTCAAAGTAGCCCAGTCTCAAAGGGTTTGTATCGCTGATGTATTTGTTGAAAATTATATGACTCTGCATTGTATTCTGTCAATTAGAGACAAAAGAAACCAGAAGAGGGGGAAAAAAACAGCAAAATTTGTTCAATTTCTTACAACCTCTTTTAGGCACAAATGTAGAGCATGAAATAAGACAATTTAAGAGTCCCCACCTTGTGACCTTGGACAGTGAGCCCATGGATTTAACATTCTGCCTCCTATCGCCAGCCACCACCTAACTTTGCACTGGTTAAACACCAGTAAGGTCTCTAGAGTCACCCCAACTCTAAGGAGACAAAGAATCTCAGCTAGCAGGAAACTTTATATTCCACATGTGGAGAAGTAACAACGCATGCCAATCATTCCAAGGCAACATAGGAACAAGGGCTAGAAAACATTGAAATGGTCTGCCCATCCTGCTTGGTGAATTGGACTAAGTTACTGATGAAATATGAGTGTGTTTAATCACAGAAAACTTCCTGGGAGCACTTGACATCTCTATCTGAAGTCTAGAGAAAGGGTAAGATGCGAATTAGGATTCGGACTCTTGAGAGTCCCTTGGACTGCAAGGAGAACCAATCCGTCCTAAAGGAGATCAGTCCTGGGTGTTCATTGGAAGGACTGATGTTGAAGCTGAAGCTCCAATACTTTGGCCACCTGATGAACTGACTCATTGAAAAGACCCTGATACTGGGAAAGATTGAGGGCAGGAGGAGAAGGGGATGACAGAGGATGAGGTTGTTGGATGGCATCACCAATCAATGGACATGAGTTTGGGTAAAATCTGGGAGTTGGTGATGGACAGGGAGGCCTGGCGTGCTGCGGGTTCATGGAATCACAGAGTTGGACATGACTGAGCAACTGAACTGAACAGAACTGAACTGAAGATGCAAATTAGTAACATGAACAGTGAAGGAATTCTAAGTGATGATGCGTATCCTATGATGCCCAGCGCCCTAGTAAGCTGGCTGAACTCTACATTCACCCTCATAGTCCCAGCCACACTCACCTGGCTGACCGAAAAGTGGGCCAGGTAATAGAGTCCTTTTTCATAGGTATCTGCAAACAAACAACAAAGCAAGCATGACCTGGAACTCTACCTTAGAATTCTAATGGCTTACCTATCTTGGTTGGGAAAGTAGGGATGTTTTTTGTTTGTGATCTTTTTAAATTTTCTCTTTCTTCTTTATAGACTTTCATTTTGAGGGATGAGTCAGAATCTGCCCCCAACCTCAGTTTACACAGACTGTCTGAAACAAGCGTATACAGACGGCTTGGTCTAACAGAGTTCCCTCCTATAACGGAGTTTTCTTTTTTTTTTTTAATTAATTTTTATTTTTTAGTTTGTTTTGTTTTACAATACTGTATTCATTTTGCTATACATTGACATGAATCAGCCACGATCCTCTTCTCTCTTTTGTGATTCCCAACTTCTTGGTAGTCACTGTGGAATTCCCAAATTTCTTCTGTTAGAGACACATATATGCACACACGTGCATGCACACCCACACCACAAACACCAAGACAAATTATTGGTTAATCTTGAGTGGTTTTAGGCAATTTTTTAAAATGCAGTCTCCAGAGAACAGACTTCTTTGTTCTTATCCTTAATTTATGCCACAGGTCCAGGTAGAATATCTTTAAGGGCGGACTAGCCAAAACCTTACTATTACAGGTACTCCCCTGACACACCCTAACTCTGTGGCTTCCTCCCTCTTCCCTAGATGCTTGCCTCTTTCGGAGCTCCTTATCACTCAGTCAGAAGGCATTGCCTGTCCTCAGAACTGCGCTGTCTGAGATAGCAGCCACTAGACGAATGTAGCTATTTAAATTTAAATTAATTACAATCAAATAAAATTTAAGCTTCAGTTGCTCAGATACTCTTGTCACATTCTAAGTGCTCAACAGTCACATATGCCTAATTGCTACCATGTTGGACAACCCAGATATAGATCACTTCCTTTGTTGCAAAAAGTTCTATTGGACATCCCTGGGCATAAAAATAACAATAGTACTTGAGACATCCTTCTGAGAGTTTACTAATTCCTGTAAACTCTTAATAGAAACCCTCTCCTCCAAATAATAGCACAGCTAATAGAAGCACTGCTTTTCTTAGTGGAACACCTAATTAGGGAATTGCCTTTGAACATAAACCATATATGGAAGTATAGCTCAGTTGGCTGCAAAGAAAATTTCCCTACAGCTCCTTATACTGCTCTTTTTCGCAATGGATTAGGACAGCTAGATAATGGTGAGAGATTCTGAAGCTTCACATAGATGAGGCACAAAGATCATGTATTATGAGTAACAAATGGCTATATTTTAAAATGCACAATTGTCTTAACACATAAAAGGAAATAGCAGCCCTATAAGATATCCAGGAACCTGGTATTGACATGAAGGAATTGAAGGCAGCCCTTACTCACCAATGCTTTGTCCATCATCCCAGAAGAGCCAGCCTTCAGCAGTCCCCTCATCATCCAAGGCGACCTTGAAACCTAAGAATTTCTGACGGCTGCAGGGAGGTAGGAAAGAGACATTGGGTAAAAACAAAGCCATAGCCACAAACCAAGCATTTTCATAAAAACAAAAAGGAAGTGCTTCAAGATGTAAAGACTGGGTACTAGGATTCTGGAGTCTTGGGATCTAGTTCTAGTTCTGACTCCATAAGCTTGACAATTTCATGTCAGGAATGAATGAATGAATCAAGAGGAATTTTAAGGCTCTATAAGTTCACAGGAGTTCTACAATGTCTACAAAGAACCACAAGCAAATGCACTGGTTTCCTTTCTTTCCCCACTGGAGGAAAGCCTAGAGTTTCAATCTTTCTTCCTTCACGACCTAATCTCCGCATGTACAGCAAAGTTCTGCTTACACAGATGTCTTAAGTTCTTCAGTTTTTAACTGAATTTTTGCAATCAAATAAATAGGGCTTCAAGGATTTTAATTTGACATCAGATAGACATGGATTTTAGTCTCTGTTCAACTACTTACTATGTGACTCTAAGTTAATCATTTAACCTCCTGAAGCTTCTCTTTGCTTATCTGCAAAATGGGGATGATAACAGTACTTATACCAAGGGCTTAGTTTTCCTTTTGTTAGGAAAAATAGAAAATCTCTAAATAGAAGTCTCCATATTAGTACAGTTCTAGGCACAGAGCAAGCATTCACCTGATGTCAGCTATTATCAATTATTACATAGGTCTAGAATATATAGGTTATACATCAGGCCTAGAATTTTTAAACCTTGCATATAAGGAATCTCAGCCTCAGTTTCCATCTGACTTACACAAGTTTTTAGCAATAATATTCTTAGCAAAGAGACAATTATGATCCAGATGGTCTTTTAAGGTTTTTTTGATGTGGACCATTTTTAAAGTCTTTATTGAATTTGTTACAGTATTCCTTCTGTTTCACATTTTGGTTTTTTGACCACGAGATATGTGGGATCTTAGCTGCCTCACCAGGGATCAAACCCCAACCCCCTGCATTATAAGGTAAAGTCAAATCACTGGACCACCAAGGAACTCCCTGGTGGTGGTGGTTTAGTTGCTAAACCACCTAGACTCTAGCAATCCCATGGACTGTAGCATGCCAGGCTCCTGGGTAGCCTTCTAAAACTAGCATGAACCAAGTTTGCTCCTATTTGACTTCCATTTCAAATGTCACTATTTAAACCTAACACCTCACCCACTTAGATCTCAAATAGCTGTTATTTAAGAATTGTTTGAAGAGTACAAAATCCAAAAAAGGCTAAAATCCACACAAGCAAGCAAGCAAACAAAAATGTTTACTATTGGGTTAGCCAAAAAGTTCATTCAAATTTTCCAAACCATCTTACAGAAAAACCCAAATGAACTTTTTGGCCAGCCCCTTAAAAGTGTTTTTGGGCCTGAGGGTACAGTTTACAGATTGGTGGGCTTCACCAGGCTCTGGGTTAACAGGCATGGAAAGGAGAAATCTGGGGCCCTTGTTCACCTTAAGTGGGTGTTCTGTGCAGGCTCTTGCCAGGGCAGGATGTAGCCCCCACGGACATGAAGATTAATGTGATCAAGAGGCGCCGGCAAGGACTTCCACTCACCCGTCGATTGAATGTCCACACCCTGTGGGCGAGAAGAAGGTCAGGGATGATAAGGGAACACCTCTGTCTGGAAATGATCTACAAGCCATCTTGTCCATGCTCGGAACCTGCTCCTATCTGGCATCCGTTATCACGCTTTTCCACTCTCACCACCTGCTGTGTGGGCTCCAGGCTGCCAGCACATGAGGTCAGGATCCCAGCCATAGCTGCCTCTCACCCTAGCCTCATTCCACATCTGTTTCTGCATCCAGCAGCACTGCCAGAGGAGGCTGAGCGATCCTTTCATTTTATTTGGCTCCTGACTCACTCCCCACAACGACGGGTCTAGACCTTCCCTTTGCTCGGTCCCCACTCTGCTTCCATGTCCCTCCACTGCCCCTTGCCCTGCTCCCACCAACTTCACTAACACCTTTGACTCCTACTTGACAGAAATCATTAAAGTGAATGGACCTGCTTCACAGATGCTTATCTTTAAGTCACTGTATCTTCCTTTATGTTTCACTTCTTGATCTTGTGCCGTATGTGACAGGGAAAAGTGGCTCTCACTCCAGCCATGAATCTCAGTTCCTTCCTAACGTGTTCTCAAGCTGGAGCCCCGCTTCTTATATTCAGCACTATGGACATTCTGGGCCAGCTAACACTGTGCTTTCTGGAGGTTGACCAGTGTCCATCCCCTAGAGGCCAGCAGCCTCTCCCCCACTTCCACCAC
Source organism: Aepyceros melampus (assembly GCA_006408695.1). NCBI lineage: Eukaryota > Metazoa > Chordata > Mammalia > Artiodactyla > Bovidae > Aepyceros > Aepyceros melampus. The sequence continues at coordinate 50,165 of SJXQ01008113.1, forward strand.
ATTGTGACAACCAAAAGTATCCCCAGGCTTGGCCCGTGTCCCCTGGTAGGCAAGTCTCCCATCTGAGAATCACCACTTTAGAGGTAAGGAGCAGAGCTACCATTTCTTCACTTTTGGTCCCTGATGTTCATTCTATACAGATTCGATCTCTATCACAGTCCCCAGGTCAGACTCTGTTTCATGGGCGGCCTCAGGACTCCAGAGTCTACAGAACTTAGTACAAGTTCCAGCCCATATCTCTGGGCTTCTTCGATTTTCCCACTGATATCATGAGAAAAGTGACTTATATGTTCTCTAGTGAGAATTTATTTCAATATCTTATGAATACTGGACTGATGGTTCTACCTTCAGGTGAAACTTGATACATGTAAAACTGTCAAAGTTATCTTCTTACCAAATTCTTTATTTCTTTCATTTTTTTATTTTTCACTCTACCACACAGTGTGCCTACATAGGACATGATACCTTCTCATGATTTCCTTTCTAGTACCTGATGAGTCACAAGCTTGTTTACTTTCCTTTAAATCATTTCTGATTGGGCTCGCCTAAAAAGTGCCTGTTAAAATATCCATAAAGACATGACTCTAAGGTCAAATCTTAAAGCAGCACCATTAAAATAAGAATAGACAACATGACTTTGTACAGGAGAATTCTCACCAACCGCGTAATCACTGAATATGACTGAAAAACACTGTTTTTAAAATCCAATATATAGTCTACACTGTAAACAAACAAAATGGCCACAAGTGAAGTAGATAAAAACAGATTTACACACACTGTATGCTCTTAGTCTTAACTTAAATAGGTAATCAATAAGACAAGTCAGAACAGTTCCATGCTTCTCCCTGTCCCAGTAGTCTACAAATGGTAATGCCCAATACGATAGAAAGGAAAGAGGGGTGGACAGAAGCCAGCATCATGGCATGTGCAGTCACACAGGCACGACCAAGACAGGCAAAAACCCTGCGAAGAGCTGCTGATTCTGCAGCTTGTTTAGAGAATCCGAGAGTCTGAGCAGATGAAGGTCCAGGTTTGGCAGAAGTGCATCAGCCTGTCTTGCCTCAAGATACCTGCCCCTCATCAAACAGGTGGGGCCTGAAGATCAAGAGTAAGCACGCCATGTTGCTTTTGCAGTCAGATAAGCCCAGAAGGGACAGTGGGGAATGAGAGTTCACAACTACCAAGGCAGCAACAAGGAAGAGTCATGATCCCCAGGAAGTAGGGGCCACCAAGGTAGGGAGCTAGTCTTACATTCTTCACCCACCCTTCACTCAAGCAATTGCTCATTTCCAGTTCCACTGGACAAGCAGCAGAGAAACTGCGCAAAAATGGGAGCTCTCAAAACAAATGGGCCTTCCTATTTTTTTTTTTCCTGCTTTCTATCTCTTTGCCTGTCTGTTCTACTTTCTGGGTAATTTCCTAGATTGTAACTTATAATTTCCTTTTAAGGAAAATTCTTGCATCATGCCTTTAATTTGAAAGAATTGCTTTGTGAGTATGTCTTGTTTAAAGCATGCTTTCTTATTTTAGGCATATCTTCTCAACTTTCTGAGGAAACAAATTTTCTAGTTAACTTCTTAATGACATATGTACAGAAAATTATACAAATAACAAGTACACAGCTCAATAAAGTTTAACCAAGTGAACACACCCATGACACCACCACCTAGATCAGCGGCTACTACCAGCATCTCAAATGGCTCTCTCCTCCCCTCTCATAATAATCTCCACACCAGAGGCAGCAACTTTTCTGATTTTTATCATTTTTGCCTGGTTTTGAACTTGTATTTCATAAATGGAATCATACATTCTTTACTGTTTTGTATCTGGCAATTTGTGCTCAAGTTTATATTTGTGATATTTATTATCTTTATTTGTGTAGCTACACTTTATTAGTATTTAGTTTTAAAAATAGAATACAATCTACTTATCCATTTTACTATTGATGGACATTTGGCTTATTTGCAGTTTTTTGCTCTTTTACAAATCTTAATGCTATGAAATATTCTTGGACTTTTTTGGTAAAATATACACACTCTAGGAATAAATCTGTAACATTATCATTTCTTCCCAGATATACACTAACATATACATAGTTAATAATTAATTGGTATATATCAATTATAAAGTTGATTTATAATAAAGTGATATATATGACATATTAATTATATAATTAACATAATTATATATGGTTACTAATATATAATTATATAATGAAATAGGTATTAATTATACAGTTAGCATAGAATAGATAGTGATATGCTACCTAATATATGTTACTTCAAGTTTGCTTTTATTTTCTGAATTGACAATATTATTTTAATGTAATCTGGGAGAATATAAAAAAATAACACTCAAAAGCATTTCTGAAAAAGGATGATGACATATTGATCTGTCATATTATACATATTTACAAAACCCTAAAAAATCTACCAAAATGAAAAAAAGAATCAAACTCTGACTTCTTTGTATACCAGCAAAAGGTCCCTGGCTGGAAGCTTCTGTGAAAGACTCTGTTTCCCCAGCTGAGTCTCTGGGGTTCAGACTAGCCCGGAAAAGTTGTATGATGGAGAAGGTTGTGTTCCTTCCCTATTTCTAAATGCAGTTACATTACACCAGCTTGCAGGAGTCAGGTCTTATACTTCTATGTACATTTTGCACACTGCCAAGGACCTTGCTTACCTTAAAAAGTACATTCAACAACCCTTTGGGCATCTCTACTATAGAAGGAGGTATGTAAAAAGACAGAGAGGAAAAGGCTTCCAATACTTATGAACTTCCAGTCTAACCTGGAGGATATAAATAAAAACCATAATTCCCAGCACAACTTCAAGCATTTTTCTAGTGTCTGCCATTATACAGCAGTGTGAAAAGTGGTGGTGTAAGGAAAGAGACAAACTAACAAAGAACACCCACAAAAGCCAGGTACTGCAGGAGATGCCTTTATGCATTTCACAACAGCTCTGTGAGGGAAGTGGCCTTTCCCACGTGGAGGTGAGAAAACTGAGTCCACGAGGGTAAAACTGCCTCGTTCAAGAGCACACAGCAAGTGGGCTACAGAGCCAGAATTTGACCTCAGGTCTGTCAGAGTCTGAAGACTGTGAGTTCTACCGTTTCCCCAGTTCTATAGAGGTCATCAGAAAAACTTACCGTATAGTAATCATACCAGCGGGCTTTAGGGAAATATGCAGTGACATCTCTAGCGTTCTAAAATTGAATGAAAATAAGGTGTGAGTGCAGCAGGCTCAGCTAGGGAGGGCAGAGTAACCCATTTGCATAGTAGAGGAGCCAAAACAACAGTAATGGCCTTGGACCCACAGACCTCCCCTCTCTAGAGGTCACTGGTGTTGGGAATGGCTTCCTTCCCTGCCCTCTTCTCAAACTGGGAGATTTGCCTAAGCAAAAATGGTGGCTTCTGTAAAACCCTTTGGGATCCGGAACTTACAAAGGAAAAAAAAAATCATCATTTGCTTATAGGCTTATCCCATACCCTCTTCAAAGAGACAAACTGAGGTTGGGTCTAGAGCAGAAAAAAAAAGAAAAAGAAAAATCGCAGGTTTATGGACATCAATACTTCAGAAATTATGATTAGTGCAATAAGTTTTGGAGAAAATCTATTTAACTGATATCTTAATCAGAAGCCTAATCATCAATAAAAGAAGTAAAGAAATGGCTGCCTGAGGACCTCTTTGGAGGAAGGGAAGGGCTGGCCAGTGATGACATTATTCACATTGCTGCAAAAAATTCTTCTGAAAAGTTTTGCTTTAACAGTGACAGAGGGTAGGAAGGATTTCTTTGTATTAATAGTACTGCCCCCCACCTGACTCCTACTCATTTCAATTAAAGAAGAAACAATTATATCTTCAAGTATAACAGAGGGTATTTTTTTCCTTCTCAACTGTTTAATGAATCAGAACTTGATATGCTGATTTTAAAGATGAGGGAGCTGAAGACCGGAACATCTAAATGAAGGACTTCAGTTCAGAGGGAGAAGAAGAGACAAAGGCAGACAAAGGATAAGAAAGCACCTCTCAGGACCCCAGTCCGATGAGGCCTCTGCTCCTTAACTAGTCTCTGGCCTCACAGTTGGGACCCCCTATTCATCAGAGGCCTCCATACTCACAGCCTCCAGGACAGGGCTGACAGGAAGGCTGGGCCCAGCAGGAACTGACTGTCTACATCCCAGGTCACCCGGTCGGACACAAACCTGGGGAAGGAAACCAAGGTATCACAGTTAGGACCCCCTCTACAGGCAGCCAGGTCAAGGCCTTGAAGAAACTCCAACTTCTTAAACTTCAGTTTAAGAATGGCCTTCATTCCTCAGATATCCCCCTGGAATACCTTCTTTTATGATGTGAGCTACTACAAATGCCCAAATTAGAAAGAAATTATTCTATGTTGCATTGTCTATCATGTTGAATTTTTTTAAATATTCAGTAGCCTTTTATCAAAGAGTGAAGGTATGACTGACACCATGCTTAAAAGAGTCATAATGTATGGTCTGTGCCTAGAGAGTTTTTGGCAAAGACAGTCATGTCTTTAATTTGGAAGAATTCTGCAACAGCTACTATACAGATGGAGATTATCACAGTCACTGGGATCCTGGCTGCACACTCACTCATGGAGGAGAGGCCGCACGACGGTGCTGCCCTCTGTGCTGGCCTTGTGCATCAGGGTGTAGAAATACGGCAATAGAGCGTATCTGGTCTCCAGGACACTCTTGGAGATTGTCACGAAGGTAGAATTCCAGGACACGGGATCTTGCCTCTAAGGAGAGAAAAGAGAGTGTTCAGTGCTTAGGGGAGCTAGGGGACTTAAAGAGGCCACTGCACGGTTAGTCCAAATAAAGATCACACACAGCTAAACCAACAATGACTATAGATGAGGCTCAGCGAATATGTTTAATAGACTGAAAGAAATCACTGAAGCCTTCCCAGGACAGTTGAAAAACTTTCTCATAAGAAATTGGGCTGGGGATGGGAGGTACATATCTGGTACAATGCCCAAAGCAAAAGAATAATCTGAAGAACTTTGAGGAATATGATTCATTGAAATGTGAAGATTCTTTCATGTATCTGTTGGCTATTTGTATATCCTTTTTTGGAAAACTGTCTGTTCTGTTTCTCTGCCCATTTTTAGTTCAGATTGCAGGATGGACAGAGATGATTGTCAGTCAAAGTATAAAAACTTCTTGTTAGAAGTTAAATATTTCTGGTGATTAAATGTGCAGCATGGTGCCTATAACTAATGACTGTTGTTCAATTGTTAAGTCGTGTCCAATCCTTTGAGACCCCATGGACTGCCACACACCAGACTTCCCTGTCCTCTTCCCTGTCCTTCACTATCCCCCAGAGTTTGCTCAATACTTAGTTTGCTGGTAACTTAGCGGTCAAAGAATTAGCCTGCCATTGCAGGACACATGGGGTCAGTCCCTGGGTCAGGAAGATCCCCTGAAGGAGGAAATGGCAACCCACTCCAGTATTCTTGCCTGGGAAATCTCACAGACAAAGGAGCCTGGAGGGCTACAGTCCATGCGGTCACAGAGTCAGACATTATTTAGTGACTAAACAACAACACCGTATTATGAACTTGAAAGTTGCTAAGAGTGTAGATGTTAAATGTTCTCACCAAAAAAAAAGGAATGGTAATCATGTGTGAAGTGATTGAGGTATTAACCGACCCTACTGTGGTAATAATTTCATAATATGTTTCAAGTTGGTTTTTTTTTAAGGAACATAAGGGTTTAATGGTTTATAAGGTGTCCTTGGGGAATATAAACAACATCGTGTGTTATGTCTGACTCTTTGCGACCCTATGGACTATAGCTTGCCAGGCTCCTCTGTCTGTGGAATTTTTCAGGCGAGATACTGGAGTGGGTTGCCATTTCCTTTTCCAGGGGAGCTTCCTGACCCAGGAATTGAACCTTCATTTCTTGCATCCCGTGCACTGGCAGGCAGAGTCTTTACCACTGCACCCCCTGGGAAGCCTGTACATCACTTGTAGTTCAAATGGGAGTCTGTGTTCCTGGTGAACTTTTGAGCTCTGAGCTTAATGTCTTACCCTGGTCCCAATGGTATTGTGATTCCTTGCGAAGGGGTAGAAGGCCCCTAGTTGCATCCAGCGAGCACACATTTCATATTCAGCATCTTGAAAGAATCCACAAATATCTGCTCCTGTCTGAAACAAGTAGAACACAATGGGCCAGTTAATGATTTCTGAAAGATGTCACCATCTGTATCGTGATTAGGAGTGATCCCAAGGACACCACAGGGACGTCCCTGGTTGTCCAGTGGTTAGAGTCCCCCTTGCAATGCAGGTGACAAGGGTTTAATCCTTGCTCGGGAAACTAAGATCCCACAAGCTACAGAACAACTAAGCCCACATGCCACAACTACCGCATCAGTGTGCTGCAAGGAGAGATCCCACATGCTGCGACTAAGACCTGAGGCAGCCAAATAAGTAAATAAATACTTTTTTTCTAAAAAGAACAGAAAAGGACACTTACGTAGGATATACCAAAGAGACTAAACTCCATCATGCCTGCAAGAGAAGCATGGCTGGGTCAGACGAGGCCCTCATGGCCTGCCTCCTCCTCCCTCCCCAGAGAATCCTGATCCAAGATCCTGACTCCTCTCCCGCCAGCAGGCCACACACCAATGATTGACTTCCTCAGCTGGTCCCACGCGGCCGTGTTGTCGCCCAGCCAGTGTCCTCCCCAGCGGCCAGAAGAGGGGAAAGTGGAGCGAGTGATGACGATCCCTCGCTGTCTTGTCACCTCCTGCACGGCTCTGCTCGGAGGGGGACAAGGGGGTTACTTAGGGCAGAGCAGGGGAGGAAAGCCCCAGAGCTCCTGAGCCTACGTCTCAAGGACAAAGAGTCTCATGCATCCCAGAAGGGAATATGGAAAACCAGGTCATGAGGTCCCAACTGACTGATTCCAGGAGATAGAGATAATATCAAAACTTGTGCCTTTATATGGTATTTTACAATGTTTTATAAAAACTACAGAACATAATAGACTCACTGGATCACCTAAAAATAATAGCTAGTCACTGAATCTTGCTATCTATTTACTCAATACTCAGTTTAATATACTGGGGAAAGAAGAAGGTGAATTCCTGTATAAGGTTTTCCTTAGGATAATTCTTATTAAGCATGGACTGAGCACATAAAATGTTCTAATCCAGTAGAACATCAATTGGAATGACAAATCAATCAATCAATCCCAATAGAGCTGAGTCACTTCTGAGGTCAAGAGATATCCAGTCCTCTGTGTTCCCTTCTAATAGCTAAAGTTACTATAGCACCATCCACACCCTGTGATGATTGCCTGTGTCTCCGTGTGTGTTCCCTCCATGAGGACTATTAGCCTTTCACCAGCACAACCAGCTCTTATTTAAATCTGTCCTCCTCACTAGGATCACAGGATGTGGCTACATGCTCATGAGTGTTTAATGCTAGATTGGCAAAAGTGTCCATTGGGGTTTTTCTATACGATGTTACAGAAAAACCCAAACTTTAAGGCCAACCCAATAAGTGAGAATTGCTCTAGAGCTATAATTAAAATCTACCCAACTCTTGATGCAAAGAAACCGACTTCATTGGAAGAACCTGAAGAACCGACTTAATGGAAAAGACCCTGATGCTGGGAAAGACTGAAGGCGGGAGGAGAAGGGGACAACAGAGGATGAGATGGTTGGATGGCATCACTGACGCGATGGACATGAGTTTGAGTAGACTCCAGGAGCCAGTGATGGACAGGGAAGCCTGGTGTGCTGCAGTCCATGGGGTCTCAAAGAGTCGGACACAACTGAGCGACTGAACTGACTGACTGAACTCTTGGAAGAGGGAATGAAAGGAGGAGCAGGATAGATTCCCCAGTCCCAGGCTTTCCCCTCAGGCTGTCCCAACTGGAGAAGGGCAATGACGACTCACTCGTACGTGGGTCTGGTCTGGGCCCACCCGTAGAGGCTGTGCACATCATAGTGGCGCACGGCTGAGCCGTCAGGCAGGACCTGCTGGCTCTCCATGCACAGGGTCTTGCTGCTCAGGCCCTGGTCCCTGGACTCCAGATCTGAGGAGAAAGATCTAGCGATGTGACACTGACCCCTGCCTGATCCTGTTTAGCCTTGACCTCACTTCATGGGATTGAAGCAAGGCAGTGTCTGGCTCTTAAGGCTAAGCTGACTTCTGCATGGGGCCCTCTTCTCCCCAGCGTCCTGGAAATGTGCTGGAGTAGACTCCAGGAGCTGGTGATGGACAGCTCTTAGTTACAGTGGCACCTGCAGGTGTTGTCAGCATCCAGAACCCCAGAAGAGAAAGCAGCGGCGTGCAGAGGACACAGTTGTTAAACACGGACAGGCTCCAACCAAGCTTCTAGCATGTACATTATTTCATATAATTCTTATCATGATTCTTTGAAGAAGATATCATGATCCTCCTTTTACAGTTAAAAAAACTGAGATTTGGAAAGAGCAAGTCATCTGCTGAAGCTCATACCACTCATAGAGAAAATAATAATTGGATCCAAGACATGAACACAAGTACAGCATCAATGTCACCAACTCCATGGTAAGGGGAGGGAATGTGTCCACCCACTGGTGACACAACAAATTCCTGGGGAGGGACTCATACAAGCCTGCAGAAGTAAGACACTGAGCTATAGAGTCTGTTGGAGACATTACCACTGTTAAGTGTTTTCTGGAAAAAAAACTGAGAAATTCACTCAAAGGGACCAATAACTTGCCCACACTCAACTGGGTAAAGTTCTCAGGAATGGACTTGTTACTTTGCTGCCCCCTCCACCCCCCTGCAAAATAGAGCATCAGTCAGGATGTCCCTGAGCACCAGGGTAAATGCCAGGTTGCTGGGCTCTTGGAGGGCTCACTCCCTGTACCCATGAAGCTGCCAGCAGAGAAGGCCAAGGTTCCTCACGTGGCATATAGGGAGGGTGGTTCAGAGCGGCATTCTTGCAGCCTGGAGGGACTGCTCCATTCACGAAGCTTGCTGGTTCATTCATATCCTAGAAATATCAAACCCGGAAATACTTTACTTTTAAAAAGAGTTACATCCTGTCAACCCAGAGACAAGGAAGCAGAGAGCATATTGTTCACCATCTAATAGTTCCACAGATACGAGCCCAGGGAGATTCATCAAATCCAGCTTGGGAAAGATCAGGAAAGCCCTACAGAATGACTGGCTAGAGGATTTGAAAAAACTCTCACTGAGGGTGTAAAGTGGGCTCGGTTCCAAGAATTCCTGGTTATCACCTTGGACTTTTATAGCCAGAACTTCAGACAAGGTACAAGCTAAGAGGCGTATCAGAGTGGGCCAGTCCTGACTGGAAGGGCTGCAGTCTGATGCGTTCAAAGTCTTTCCTGGATGACTATTACCTCTTCAGATTAAAGGTCAGGGATACATATGCTGAGACACGCAGAGATAGAAATGCAACTTTCCCCACGTACACAGACACAAACATGCACACTTACAATCCACAAGCCATCAAACTTCAAGCTCTTCTCTGGCTCCCGGGGATTGGTGTACAGTTCTGTCAACTCCCTCTTCCACCATGCGATGGTTGAATTACGGAAAAAGTCTGGAAAGGCCACAAATGCCCGGTATTTCTGTATGAAGGAAATATAACTTATTTGTCCCAAATAAATATATTAGACAGAAAACTGGCATTTCCTGAAAGCTTAACTTACAAAACCCGTACTGTGTGGTGATAGTTAATCCAAACAGAGCTTAAGGAATGTTCTTAGCTTATTTGAAATACAATGAATGCAAAGAATAGAAAAGAGCACAAATGAAACCCCTTCTTATCATCTGGAAAGCATTCATGGACTGTTTTCCTCTTTGATTCAACATGAATGGTAGCTACCAACAACCTGAACTCACTGTTTCATCTGTTGGATACCCACTCCTCAACCTCCATCCTGAAGTTTCCTAAGCTCTCCTCAAAGACAAAGCATGAGCCAAGGAGACTGCAGCTTGAAGGAGGCAGAGAGCAGATGTATTGTCAACAGGTTGGAAAGAAACATCCAGGTGATTCTCCTCTATTTCAGTCTCAAGAGGAAAAGGCGGTAAGAGGTAAGGTTGCATTTTATTACATTAAACTATCTAACCGATATGTATCTGGGTTTTCTATGGTTTCAGAGTCACCTGAAAAGTACAGTGTCAAATACTTATTGCATGACCTAGGCTTGAAATATGTACATTATTTCATGTAATTCTTATCCTAATCCTATGAAGAAGAATTAATTGTGTGTCAACTAATTGGAAGAACTTAAAGAGAAAGTTCCAACTCCCCTTTCTCTTATCTTCTTCAAATGATAAAAACAGTGTCTTTATTTTAACCTGGAAAATGGACCCAAGGTATAACTCCAGAACTATAACCCTTTGGAGAGGAAGGCCCTCATTGACCTTTGTATTCCCTCACCACACTGAACTTAGAAACTGTATAATTGTGAATTCATTCCACTTAACAACAGCAAATCTTCATAAATTTCTACACAACTATGATGCTTGTTATGGACCTTTATGGCCCTTTGTATGTGTTAGTAAATCAGTTCTTCTGTGTTCATAAGTGCATTTCAAGAGTTGAAAGCTAAATAATGCTGGTGGCAAGGGTGTGGGTGGCAGGGGAACAACAGAAAAAAGACTTGGATTAGGGAAACTTCCAGTTCTGATACATAACAGATAATAGGCAAGTGGAAAACCAACGTCTAGATAAAAGACCACAAGGAACAGCAAGAAGAAAAAACAAAAATGGACCAGCACACGGGGCTCCAGCTCACAGAGAGCGTCAAGGCCTGAGTCACATCACTGAGCACCTTGTGAAGGGCAAACATGTCAAGAAGGCCTTTTTTGTTAGAAAATGGAGGTAGAAATATAGAAACAAGAAAACAGAACCTTTCACCAGAAACAGAGAGCTCCAGCTCAGGCAGAGGAGGAAAGTGGAGGATTAGAGGAGACAGAGTCAACACCAGTCGCGTCTGAGAGATAACTGAATCTCGAATGAGACACAAGTAAGCGATTTGACCATTCTGATTTATGAACCCCACTAAAGAGGCTCTTGCCCATGAAATGAAGACAGTTCTGCTGTTCTCCAAGGTCCTAGTTCTACCTCACTCCAGTCTGTGTTCCACTCTTGCTTCATTGCTTCTGCAATGCTATTTCCCCTCATCCTCAACCCATGATGTACCCACCTGGCCCCATTTCTTAGCAGGTAAACAAAAACAACAACTGGTTAAAAAAAAAATAGACACATAGATCAGTGGAACAGAATAGGAAGCCCAAAATAAACCCATGCATATGTAGTCAATTAATCTTTGACAAGGATGCATAATGGGGAAAGGATAGCCCTCTATTAACAGTGTTAGAAAAACATGAAGAGAATTCTCTGGTGGTCCAGTGGCTAAGACTCCATGCTTCCACTCCTGGGGGCCTGGATTCAATCCCTGATTAGGGAACTAAGATCCTACAAACTGGGTGGAGTGGGCAAAACAGAGAAAAGGAAAATGTGGATATCCACATGCAAAAGAATGGAACCGGGGCTTCCCTCGTGGCTCAGTGGTAAAGAACGCAATGAACGCCAATGCAGAAGACACCTGTTTGGTTCCTGATCCGGGAGGATCCCACTTGCTTAGGAGCAACTAAGACCCTGTGTCACAACTATTGAGGCTGTACTCTAGAGCTCAGGAACCCCAGTTACTGAAGCCCGCATGCCCAGAGCCCATGCTCCACAACAAGTTGAAGTCACCACAATGAGAAACCCGAGCATCACAACCAGAGAGTGGCCCCCACTTGTCCCAACTAGAGAAAAGCCTGTGCAGCAACAAAGACCCAGGACAGACAAAAAAAAATTTTTTTTAAATGAACCTGAACTCCTATCTTATACTGCTCATAAAACTTAATTCAAAATGAATTAAAGATTCAAAAGTAAGACCTGAAACCACAAAACTTCTAGAAGAAAACACAGGAAAAAGCTCCTTGACATTGGTCTTGGCAATGACATTTTGGATTTGACGACACCGAAAGCACTAGCAACAAAAGAAAATTAAGTGAAATACATCAAACTAAAAAGCTTCTCCACAAAAAACAATCAACAAAATGAAAAGGCAGCCTACAGAACAGGAGAAAATATTTAACAGGCAAAGACCCAATGAGCTGATATTTTAAATATGTAAGGAAGTTATAAAACTCAATAACAAGGAAAATAACCCACAAATAAATTGATTTAAAAATGGACAAAGGACCTAAACAGACATATTTGCAAAGAAGGCCTACAAACGGCCAACAGATACATGAAGAGGTTCTTATTTCACTAATCATCAAGGAAATGCAAATCAAAACCACAATGATAAGCTGTTTTGACAGCTTTTATGAAAAAGATGACAGATTACAAGTGTTGGCAAGCACGTGAAGAAAAGGGACTCCTTGGACACTGCCGGTGGGAATATAAACTGGTATAGCCAGAAAATACATACAGAAAATACTAAGGAATTCCCTCGAAAACTTAAAAATAGAACTACCAAGTGATCCAGCAATCCTACTTCTGGGTATATCCTCTAAAGGAAGCAAAATTAGTATCTTGAAGAGATATGTCCCATGCTCACTGAAGCATTACTCACAATAGCCAAGATGTTGAAATAACCTAAATGTCTGCCCACAAATAAATGGATAAAGAACATGTGGTATGTACGTGTGTGTGTATACAGTGGAATATCATTCAGCTATGACAAAGAAGGAAAACTCGCCATTTGCAATAACATGGATAAACCTAGAAGGCATTATTCTAAGTAAAATAAGCCAGATGGAGAAAAACAAACACTGTGTGATCTCACATATGTGGAATCAGAGAAAAACAGGTTGAACTCACAGAAACAAGAGAGTAGAATAGTGATTACCAGGTGCCAGGAGGTGGGGAAATGAGAAGATGCTGGTCAAAGGTTGCAAGCCTTCATTTATCAGATGAATGAGTTCCTGAACCTGATATCCAATGTGGTGATTACAGTTAATAATACCGTACTGTGTACTTAAACAGTGCTAAGAAAGTAGATTCTCCCCACACACATACACAACTGGCAACTATCTGAAATGATGGATGTGTCAATTAACCTGATTCTGGTAATCATTTCATGATATACATGTTTATCAACTGATCACACTGTATACTTTACATATGTACAATTTTATTTATCAATTATACCTCAGTTAAGCTGGAGGAAAATACTAAAAAACTAAAATAAATAAAAGTCAAGGAGCCCATGACCCTGAACTTCTCTGGCAGACTCCTATGTCCATGTGGTCTGCCTGGACGACCAATCTTCAAGTTATCTTTGTGAGAAACAAAAGAGATTGCAGGACGCTAGGTTCTCTCCCTTGGATCCTCATCTGAGATCCATGATAAGTAAGAGTCTGTTCCCAGGAGACAGCAAGTCTTAACATATGGCTAGAAACTTGGAGATAAGATCAGAGTTGAGGGACTTCCCTGGTGGTCCAGTGGTTGAGAATCTGCTTGCCAATGCAGGGGACGCAGGTTTGATCACTGGTCCTGGAAGATCCCACAGGCTGCAGAGCAAGTAAACCTGCATGCCACAGCTTCTGAAGGCCACATGCCTAGAGCCCATGCTTTGCAACAAGAGCAGCCACTGCAGTGAGGAGCCCGTGCGCCACAACTAGAGAGCAGCCCCTGCTCACAACTAGAGAGAGCTTACGTGCAGCAACAAAGACCCAGCGCAGCAAAGAAAGAGAGATCAAAGCTGAGAAACCCAAGGAAAGATGGGGGGATTTACAAGAGTGAAGATAGAGAAGTCTACCCACAAAAAGAAAGATGTACCAATCAGTAAAGACAGGGGTGAGAGACTGTTTGAAAAGGATACTCAAAGCAAAAACTGCAAAACGAACAATAAATATACTAATTCAGTCAAAAGACAGTGTTTCTCAGAGGTTTCATTCAGTGGAAATTTCCTGGATGTTTGTAATCTGAGAGTCATGGAGTGGAAATCATCACTCTGTCACCTGAAACCATGGACACAAGTAACTTAAGATCTCTGAGTCTTAGTTATGCAAAGCATAAAAATACCTACCTCCCAGCTGGGGTAAAATATTGCATGCAAAGTGACTGGCATGAGACAGATGCACAGGACACGTTCCCTGTGTGAGTTTCCTCATCTCACCCATGCTCATGGCACAGGGATGTCCAGTATCCTAAGCACGGTGGCACCTTCTTGACATCCCTGATCCTCCACATCCACACAAGCCCCTTACCTCCACTTGACTGTCCCAGTCTAGAGAACTGTTTATTACCACATCAGGATAATCAGGCCAGACCTGTGAAGAGAAACATATTTTAAAGCAATCACTAGGTAATTTCTCTTATATAGCATTTCCTAAGAAACCATAGGGCTTTCAGGTGGTAAAGAATCCACCAGCAATGCAAGAGACATAGAAGACACAGATTCAATCCTTGGGTTGGGAAGATCCCCTGGAGGAAGAAAATGGCAACCCACTCCAATATTCTTGCATGAAAAACCCCATGGGCAGAGGAGCCTGGTGGGCTACAGTCTATGGGGTTGCAATGAGTTGGACTCAACTGAAGGGTTAAGCACACAAGAAATTATAAACCTTGTTCTAGGGCTGATAGTACTTTGATTTTCTTGTAGGATTGATCTAGAGAAAACTGGATCACACAATGTACACACACATTCCTTTAAAATTCCTTAATAGTGGTGACAAATACCAATGGAGAATATGAGAACTTCTGACCTCAAAGTCCAAATGGAAAAAAGAAAAAACATGTGCAAACACACTGATAGTGTGGGAATTAGTGAATCACTGCTCAGAGCATACCTTTCCCCAGACAATGCTCCCATCACTCGGATCTTTGATGAAGACATCATCCTCTACACCCCGTGTGAATGGCAGATAGGGCTTGGTCTCGTTGCCAGAAATGGCTGGGTCCTAAAATCAAAGCACAGGTCAGGTGAGGAAACCAAAGCCAGAGAATGACTCAGGGTAGGGAAAAGGAGAATTCCTCCCAAGAGGAGGCATGCCTTCCACCCGTGCTATAGAGCTTCTGTGAACCCAAGGAAAGATACTTAATTTCTCTACTCATAGCATGGAAGAAAACATACATAAAGCTTTCTCCACCAAAGTCCATTCAGTCTTCCAAACAGACTCCACCCAGCCACATAGCAACTAACCAGAATGATAATGACTCGCATCCCATCGGCCCTCATGCGAGTAATCAGAGCTGGAAACCCCTCAAACTCGGCGTCAAGGGTGAAGTCCAGCTGCCGCTCCATGTAGTCAATGTCTGAATACTGCACATCCTGGAAGAGGGCAGAGGAAACTCACACAAGCCCAGGTCCCCGTGGGAACACGGGCCAGTAGCCAGGGCCAGTAGCCAGGGCTGAAGTTCAGAGGGCATCTTCTTGATTCTTTCAAATCCCACCTCTGTTATTTGCTAGGTATTAGGTTCTGGAAAAATCACCTAATTCTCAAACTTTTAGTAGTAAAAATAGAAAAAAAAAAAAAAACCCAAACACTAAGTTAGCAAAAAGCAGAATGATAATGTCAACCTCCACAATTTTGTCTGTGGAGATACATGAAAAAAGTTGATGAGAGTGCTTTGTAAAGGGCCAGAATAAGGAGTGAACAGAGGATGAGATGGTTGGATGGACATGAGTTTGAGCAAGCTCTGGGAGTTGGTGAGGGACAGGGAAGCCTGGCGTGCTGCAGTCCATGGGGTCGCAAAGAGTCAGACATGACTGAGCGACTCAACTGAACTGAAAGCAAACACAGTTATCTCTTCCAGGAAGCTAACTCAGGTATCAGGGGTTCAGATTCAGACAAAATAATATGCTAACACAGTACCAGCACAGTACTAACACACCATGGACAGTAAATCCACTAAAAATAAAACAAACAAAAGCATCTGTAATTGCTTTGGAACAACAATCCTGGGGGTAATCAGACACAGCTTTCTTATTAAGTATAAAATATTGCACGCTAGACTTTCCATTCATAGGAAACAAGAGAAAATTCAGAGAATAATATCGATTAATAGAAAAATCAATGGCTCAGCAGTAAAGAATCTGCCTGCCAAAGAAGGAGATACAGGTTGAATCCCTTTGTCGGGGAAATCCCCTGGAGAAGGAAATGGCAACCCACTTCAGTATGCTTGCCTGGGAAACCCTATGAGTGGAGGAGCCTGGAGGGCTGCAGTTCATGGTGTCTCAAGAGTCAGATATAACTTAGAGACTAAAAAACAACTCATCTTCAAGTAAAGGTGAAGTTTGTCTCCCATGTATTTCTTCTGGAAACCAGTCCCAAGATCCCTACATTCAACCAAAAATTAGATCAAAGCTGGAGGAACACTGAGCTTTAGTGCTGGCAAAGTGTGGAACTGAGGTTATATCTATAGACACAACCATCTGACTGAATTTGGGTCAATTTCTTTTAACGAAGCAAAACTACTCCTTACCTTTTATATGGTAGCAAGGGTGTTTTTGACTAGATGCCATGAAGTCATGTGGAAGAAATGGAAGCATGGTCTAGTAGAAAGAACCCTAGAGCTGACCCAATGCCCTCCTCCTTTGGCAAATCACTCTGAATCTTTAAGTTGGGGACAATGACACCTCCCCCCCCCCCACTTATATTATAACCACTGGGTAGAGAGACTGAGTGTGATCCTGTATGAGAAAGTGCTTTGTAATTTCATATAGTCTGACAAAAATCAGACAAATGCAGACATCGAGACAAGGGCTGACCACGAGGCCCCACAGCCAGAACCCCGCAGGCTGACGACATACATAGGGGATCTGTGCAGCCACCATCGCATCGTACAAGCTGGCGATCTCAGAGTCGTTCTGGTATCCATAGCGACACAGCTGAAACCCCAGGGACCAGTATGGAACCATCACCGGCCGACCAATCAACTAGAAAATAAAGAAAATTTAGTCCTTAAAAAGAAGAATTTGGATTAAAGTTGTACACTGAGTAATAATGTTTTTCCAGTGTCCCCAGTTAGATAATCGGCAAACTCAAACCCAGAGAGAAACGAAGAGGATGCAAAGCCACTAGGATAACTTGGAGAAGTCTCCTGCCAGACCTGGCCTCTCTTGAAAATCTGACTTTACTCCTATTTCCAGTGATTTCTACCTTGCTGGTTAGGAACATGAAATTCAGAAACAAAATGCCCGGGTTGCCCTCTAGGATCAAACCTCTGCTGGCTATGTGACTCTGGACAAAAGTGAAATAACCTCTCATACATGTTTATTCACTTGTAAATCAAGGATAAGAATGTATTTGTTTCATAGTGTTTTGTGAAGACTGAGTGAATTAATATATGGAAGGTGATCTGATGTGCAGCAAGTAATATATCAGCGACATAGAGTAAGTTTTATAACAGTTTGTTTGGCTGAGCCAAAGCAACTGTGATGACCTCTATGACCACAGTTATCATGTCCACTATCCCCACCCTCACCATGATTACCACCGCCACCATCACCACCATCATCACACCTTCACCACCACGCCAATTACCACCATCTCCACTATTACCATTGCCACTGCCAGCTATAACCAGCGGTACTATTACTACTTCTGCTTCTCTGCAATGCTCTGAGAGGCTATGAATTTAAGTTATTTATTTATATATGTGTATATATATATATGTATTTATTGTTCATTATTCTATAACCTACCTGTCACCCAGAAAGACGAACAATTTCAGTTATCATCAAAGAACTACAGAAAGTGCTGTATAAATACTGGGTAACCAACTGAATTCCCTCCTACCTCAGTGTACTGCTGAGTGACAAGCTCTGGAGTTGGCCCTAAAACCACATAAAAGTCCAGAATTCCTCCTGTGGTACGGTATGTCAAGGCAGGCAAGGGCTGGAAGGTCACATCTGGAAATGCAGAAAATACCAATCAATATAGAAATCTTCAAGTGAGAAATTACCCCTGAAATTCACACATTCTCCTTCCTATGCCTCTATTGTAGAGTATTGAGAGAAGGCAATTTGTACTATACCTACACAGAATTTTAAAAGTTAAGTGAAAGTCTTCAGGGCATATGCCTGGATTTTTTTCTCTTTGATGCACCTATTACCTTATTATATGTTTTGTCCTTCTGCTCTTTTAAAACTGCTATTATTGATTTTATTTCAGAACAGTTTAAGACTTACAAGAAATTGCAAAAATAGTACTAAAACTTTTCTTGGACACTTCACCCAGCATCCCCCAATGATAACACTTACATAACCATTGTATGTCATCAAAACCAGGAAACCAATGTTGATATAATACTATTAACTCAGATACAGGCCTTATTCAGATTTCTCCAGTTTTCACAAGCATGCTCTTTAACTCTGCTTCTTGATTCCCCACTGCCTTTCCAATATACTACTCAAATTTTCTTTACACCCTAGTGCCACCAGAGGAGTGTTCTGACCCAAACTCTCATCACTAAGTCAAATTATATAAATGGCTCCCACTGACTAACCTCTAGGACGCGTGGGACTCCCTTGATTTTGCTATCCCATCCTACATTGTTTATGCAAATGAGTTAATTCTAATTAATACATTTTGTTGTTGTTTAGTTGCTAAGTTGTATCTGACTCTTGTGCAACCCCATGGACTATAGCCCGCCAGGCTCCTCCATCCGTGGGATTTTCCAGGCAAGACTACTGGAGTGGGTTGTCATTTCCTTCTCCAGGGCATCTTCCTGACCCAGGGATTGAACCTGTGTCTCCTGCATTGGTAGGTGGGTTTTTACTGCTGAACCACCACGGAAGCCTGTTACTACATGTTAGTGAACTGAAATAAACAGAATGAAGAAAAAAAGAAAAACACTGTCCACAAGATAACAATTTTGACTTCAGGGGCAACATGACTGAACACATTCTGAAGTTCCTCAAGAAGGACTGATTCACAAAAACAGAGAAGATGCCAGCACCACCTTACCCATGGCATTGCTGTTCAGCAGGAGCACTCCATGGGCACTGCCATCCTCCTCCATTGCCATGTAGTAGGGGTGGACACCGTAGGAGTTCTTCTTGTACTGAGAGAGTCACAGAGAGAAGGGCAGGAGGTTAAAAGACAAAGATTGAAAAGAGAGATTGAGGGGGGAAAAAAACAACTCAACAAACTGATCGATAAGATGTGTCTAGTCTTCTCTGTGAAATAAACATGTAACAAACAAAGCCTGACCTGCTTGTCTAAAACCAGACTGTGAGGACCTAGTGGGGAGTGGGAAGAGGAAACACCCACTGGGGGACATGTACGCAGTGCGGGTGGACAGAGGCAACGACCCAGATCCCAAGTGCTCCGCCCTTACCCCTGGGGGCTGGTCTCGGGAGAACATCCCCCATGTGTTCCATCTCAAGTCTCTTCGGAAGGCTGTGTGCTCAGTTTCCCCAAAGCCATAGAGGTACTGGGAGGGGAGGCGCGTGGAGATGCGGAGAACATGTCATTGAAGGTAAAGCCGAGGAGCTGAGAGTCCCAGCTGCAACACAAGAGGGTATGTTTGGAAAAGAAATGGGCTGTTCTAATGGCTTCAAGCAGCTAGAGTTTCCTGTGGACCTCCCACACAAAACATAAAGTCTGTACGATTAAGATAATCATAGCAGCCAGGGCTGCAAGTCCAGGAGCCAGCATCTTTCTTCTACTTTCGGTTATCACTCCCTCCCTTCAGTGGTCCCTCCAGAATGCCAGATCCAATCACTTTCATTATTTCAGTGGCCCCTACTTCACAGCAGCCCTAGTTTCCGCTCTTGCCCCACCGGAGTCCACTTGCTATGTAGCATCCAGAGTGATTTTTTTAAAGTATCTCACATCATGTCAACCCCTGTTTACAATTCTTCAGTGATTCTCATTGAAGCATCTTGTGAAGTCTTCAAAGCCATTCCTGATCTGAAGCTACCTAAACCCCAGCCTCATCTCCTGCCACTTACCTCCTTATTTGTGAAACTACTCCACCCACACTGGAATTTTCCCCCTTCATAAGGCAAGTTTACTCCTATTTCATGGCCTGTGCACTCCTATTTCAATGGCCTGGCCATTTCAATCTGTCTGAAATGTTGCCCACTTCTCCCATCTCTACATGGGAGGCTCCTTCTCCTCCCCAAGGTCCTATTTAAAGCTCAATTCCTTGGAGACATCAACTCTGACCACAGTATCAAAAGCAGTCACCTCCCTATAATTATCAATTACCCTGTGATTTTTCCTGTGTAGCATTGTCACTATCTAAACCTCTGCATATTTTAACTTAAATTATTTTTGTTATTTCTTTATTATTTTTGTCATAGAAAGAGAGACCTCATCTTGTATAACTACCTAATATGGAGAAGGCACTCCATCAACACTGGTTGAATGAACCCCTAGGTACATGCAACTGACTCAGGAATTACTCCCAGGACACTAAAGCTTTCTCATAACAGAAGGAAATGACTTATTCAAGAATCTGGGAGTGGCTGGTGCATTGCTTGAGCAGGGTATCTCCAAGGACACTGGACCTGGCAAGGACACGGGGGGTCATCAACTCCAAAGCAGACTAAGAGCCACTAACATGACGGTGCCTGTACTCTTGCGGCGAATTTCAATCCCAAACGGATTCTGCTTAATGAGGACCGTGTAGAGTCGACTCTCAGGGGTGCCAGAGGGAACGCTGGGTATGCTGAGAGGGACTGGAACCTCATACCGGTTGTTGTTGGGATCATAAATCTAGACCAGAGGAGACAGATTTCAGGTAAATATGGTAGTCTTGAAACCTATACCCTTAGCAGAAACCTGATGTCTTTGACAAAGAGTCTGAACACTATATTTGTCTTCTTTAAGTTCATGATACTGGGAACTTAATTAACAAATCAAAGAACAATGTCAGATTTATCATTTTGATCTGAGTCTGCCATAACTTATTTTTAAATCCTCTTACAGCAACACATTATTTTCACATCGGTTCTACCTTGGAAAATCAGTCTGGAATTTATGGATATATTCTTTATTATTTTGTTTGTGGGTGTGTCCGTGTACATGACTACCTGAAAACTTCTCTGAATTGAAAAAAATTTCTCCCCTAAAAAACATGAACTCTTCTTGATTAAAATAATCATAGATATTCTCGCTAAAAACTGGGGTCTAAATTGATTCACTGTGTACCTACTAAATTCCTGCCTGATACTGTACTAGACACAAGGTTTACTAAACTGAGTAAGACACAGTTATTGCTTTTAGGAAATTCACATGCTAAGAAATTCACATGAAAGGTGAAAGAGCGTGCCCAAAACACCTGAGTGATACAGACTATGTACAGAAGTGTTGTGAGATTGTAGGGAAGGAAATGCCTATCAATGTTTCCAGAAGACTGAGATGGTTTCATGGGGAAAAGGGCTGAATCTTCAAAGCTTTACAGCCATTAATCAAGCACAGAAAGAAAACCAAGTCATTCCTGGCAGAGAAATAAATGCAATGGCACAGAGAATTAAAAGAAAGAGGCAATTATTTTGGAAGAGCTATTGTATAATCCAGGAGGTAGAGCAGGGAAGAATTAAACCTGAAAAGTTGAGTGAGTTCATTTATTTCAAACCCACTAGGCACCTACCACATGCCAGTACAAAGGTGAGGATGGAAAGACACAGTAGCATCATCCTTGCATTACAAGATGTAGAAGAATTCATAGTCCAGGTTGATATCAGATTCTGAAGAAGCTTTCAGGCAATGCACACTTACTTGAATCTTTACTCTTTCAATAAACATTGAGAACTTACTATCTACTCAGCTTTGTGTTACATCTCAGAAGTACAAAGACAAAAGGACAAACTCTTGTCCTCAAGAAACTTATAATTCAATAGTGAAAAAGACCGTAAAGATAGCCCACCATTAATGGTACAGACGAACATATTTGCGGGGAAGAAACAGAGGCACAGACGTAGAGAGTGGATGTGTGGACATGGCAATGAGGGGATGAATTGGGAGAATGGGATTGACATATACACACTGCCTTGTGTGAAACAGATAGCTAGGGGGGAGCTGATGTATCGCGCAGGGAGCTCATCTCAGTGCTCTGTGGTGACCTAGCGGGGTGTGACAATGGGAAAGAGGTCCGGGATATAGGCCTGCCGCTGCTGCTGCTGCTGCTGAGTCGCTTCAGTTGTGTCCGACTCTGTGCGACCCCGTAGACGGCAGCCCACCAGGCTCCCCTGTCCCTGGGACTCTCCAGGCAAGAACACTGGAGTGGGTTGCCATTTCCTTCTCCAATGCATGAAAGTAAAAAGTGAAAGTGAAGTCGCTCAGTCGTGCCCGACTCTCAGCAACCCCACGTACTGCAGCCCGCCAGGCTCCTCCGCCCATGGGATTTTCCAGGCAAGAGTACTGGAGTGGGTGCCATTGCCTTCCCTGGGGATATAGGTATACACATCGCTGATTCACTTCGTTGTACAGCAGAGACTAGCACAACATGGTAAAGCAACTATATCCCAATTTTTTTTAATTACCTAAATAAAAAATGAAACACAGACCATCACTTGTCCTAGATGTCATTAAATCATGAAAGAAAAAGAAACCAGTACACTCTTGTAGGTATTTCATATATCCCAAATTCAGTGTCCAAAACTGAATTCATCACTGTGTTCTGCCTAAGCCCGAATCTCTCCAGTGTTCCCCTTCTGGTTCCCCTTCATGGATGACAGCACCATCCACCTGGAGATGCAAGCTAGAAACTTGGTGATTGTCTTGATGTCTCTCCCTCCCTCATGGCCTATTTGTAATCAGTCACCAGATCCCACAATGCTACTTCCTATTCTCTTGAAGTTGTCCACGTCTCCCTCGCCTTTCTGTGCCTGGTCTAAGCTCAATACCTCATCTGGATTACCTAACTGGTAGCGTCCTAGCTTGTCTCCTTTTTCACCCTTGTCCTCCCGACCATTTTTCTTACGGTAGAAACAGTGGTCATTTCAAAGGGCAGTTTGGACCAGGCCTCACCGTCCCATCAATGGTCCCCAGTTACTCTTAGGATAATGATCTAGTATATCGTGTGTGAGCTCAGTCACTCAGTCATGTCTAGCTCTTTGTGACCCCGTGGACTGTAGCTCACCAGGCTCCCCTATCCCTGGAATTTTCCAGGCAAGAATACTGGAGTGAGTTGCCGTTTCCTACTCTAGGGGATCTTCCCAACCCAGGGCTTGGATCTGCGTCTCTGCATCTCCTGTACTGGCAGGCAGATTCTAGTGCCACCTGGGAAGCCCATGTAGGATAAAATATGTACATTAGCTAATTTTCAATGTGTTTTCAGTTGCTGAAAGTCACTAATTCAATGTGTGCAAAAATTCACTTGTCAAAAAATCAGGAAAAAAAGCCTCCATTGTCAACAGTGCCTCAAAAGCCCATCTGAAATATCAAGACACATTTGCCTTGCTTGATACCTACCCCAAATGGATGGAGAACAAAACTATGAAAGTGTGTGCCAAGGACTCGACAGTTTTCAATGGCTAACTTAGAAGAGCAAACGGATTGCACGGTTCTGTGATCCTGACAAGCAAAAACTAATGAAACTAAAAAGTGCAAAGTAGGAACTTGATACATATACCGTCAACACATACCTTAAACTGCAGCATGTTATCCTTATGGTAGGTCACAGTCAGGCGGAGGGAGTTCACAGGTACTGAGGGGAAGGAGTAGGCATACCGAGAAGCCTTTAAGGAGATGACAGCTGAGGCCCCATGGGAGTCATACTGAACATCACTGACAGAGTAGAGGTCATTGATGAAATAGCAAAAAGGGACTCCAGGAGAACTGGATTCCTGAAAAGTAAAGGCAAATTCAGTTCAGCATGAGCTCTAGGATGACCAAATTTAAAGGGGCTAGAAAATGCAGTTTTCAGGGAGATAAGGATAAAATCAGTCATTTTCTTACACACTTTTTGGTAGTGACATAAGTTTTCACTCCTGGTTTCCGTGTAAAATTTTGTTTAAAAAAAGACCCATTTCTATCCCATCTATTCTTCACATCCAGATAAAAACTCAGGTTACTTTGGAAGTCTGCCCTTTCTATAGATTTTAAGTACTGACTTAGGCACTGGTGCCACGCTCGTGAAATTGTAGATGGAGTGTAAAGGATTTTACAAAATTACTATGAAGTACCATGTTACATGGGTCAGAATGGCCAACAGTGAAAAGTCTCAAATGCTGAAGAGAGTGTGGAGAAAAGGGAGCCCTCCTACACTGCTGGTGGGGATGTAAGTTGGTGCAGCCACTGCGGGAAACAGTATGAAGCTTTCTCAAACAATGAAACATAGAGCTGCCATAGGATCCAGCAATCCCACTCCTGGTCATACATCCAGATAAAACTAAAATTCAAAAAGATACATGTACCCCAAAGTTCATAGCTGTACTGTTGGCAATAGCCAAGTCATGGTAACAATTTAAGGTGAAGTCGCTCAGTCGTGTCCAACTCTTTGCGACCCCGTGGACTGTAGCCCACCAGGCTCCTCAGTCCATGGAATTTTCCAGGCAAGAGTACTGGAGTGGGTTGCCATTTCCTTCTCCAGAGAATCTTCCCAACCCAGGGATCAAACCTGGTCTCCCGCACTGCAGGCAGACACTTTAACCTCTGAGCTAACAGGGAAGCCCACAGAAAGATAAATGGATGAAGAAGATGTGAGATATAGACGTGATGGAATACTACTCAGCCATAAAAAAGAAGGAAATAACGCCATTTGCAGCAGCATGGATGGACCTGGAGATTATCATACTTAGCGAAGTAAGTCAGAAAGAGAAAGACAAGTACCACAAAGACAGATACCACTTACACATGGAATCTGAAACGTGACATGAACGAACCTGTCTACAAAACAGAAAAAGACTCACAATGTAGAGAACAGACTCACGGTGGCCAAAGAGAGGTGGGGGAGGGAGGGACTGGGAGTTTGGGGTTAGCAGATGCAAACTATGACATAAAAAATGGATAAACGACAAGGTCCTACTTTATAGCACAGGGAACTATATTCCATACCTTGTGATAAACCATAATGGAAAAGAATATGAAAAAGATTGTCATATATTAATATATGTATAACATAATCATTTTGCTGTACAGTAGAAATTAATACAACATGGTAAATCCACTATACTTCAATTTAAAACAAAGTGTAGAGGATTGTCATGTATGTTAACACAGTCAGCATGGTTACCTCCCAGGCACAACCGCGGGCAGTGCAGTTTTCTGCAGAAACACCAGTCTCATCAGGATAACAGTCTATTTTTTCTTCATCCCGTATCTTCACATCCCACTCCACCGTGTATGTTCTTCCCAGAACAAGATCAATTTCTGTGATAAGGGCCACCTGTAGGAATGGGGGGAATATCAAGGAAATGTATCCTCAGGACAAAGACCTCACAAGGTATGAGATTTTTTTCAGGAAAGAAAATAAAAATCAGACCAGTCTCTCAAGAATCCAAGTAACATGGCACTGGAGCTTCCATGAAGAGACAGAAAAAGAGGGCAGGGAGTTAGCCAATAACCACAGGAGAAAATGGTGCAATTCTATCAGAATCTTGTGCATTACATTTTGAAAAGAATCAGGTCAACCGCAACCTTCTGAATCACCCTTTTCTCTCCTCGCCTGACTCCTCTTCCTCTTCCTTATTTTGTCAGGAAGACTCTCTTCCTGACAGTCCCCTTGTAGCACAGAAAACACAAGCATGTGGCATCATCCTAGGTTGAGCTCATCTTCTTGCCCTCCATCCCCCAAACCAGTATTCCCCACAGGTCTGGAATGGGGGCCAGAACAGAGAAATAAGAATCTTATGGCCTGGGTTCTCCCCTTCATCCCACTGAGGAAACTTGGACAGATTCTTTCAAATCCCTTGGGTCTCAGTTTACCAATTACAAAATTGATAAATAGGCAAAAATCATATCTCCTTCCATTTATAATATCCTAGTCTCTTCACTGGTCCAAGCCCAGAGCCTCAAAACTTAAAACTTTCTTTGAGTTCTATTCACTAATTCAAATACTTAATTTTTTCTATGTGTTTTTCTTCTGGTTGTCTCCTTGTAAAATAGTAACTTCCATAGTGAAAGTTCTCATTTGTCTAGAGTCATAAAATCCCATGCTAAGGATTATCATCCTTCCAGTCTCTCCCCAGTCTACGTTCCTCTCACATTTCCCTACACCTCAAAAACCACCACAGAACAACAGTCTCACAATGGTGCATATTGATTCAAGGATCAATAGGAGACCCTTTGAGAATTAGATCACATCCTTCTTAGTTTGGCACCTAAGACCCTCCAAAAGCTGACCACAAGTTAAGTTGTCCAAACTAGGCCCTCTTCCAGATGTGGGTCCTGCCTATTCCAGTTATACAGACTCACAGGCTAACGAAAGGCTTTTCTTAGTCCCAGGATTGGCTTATGCTAATACCCCAACCTTGACTGCTTTACCTATGCCAATGTCCTTTCTAGGATAATGGTGCCCATTTGTGAAACAGACTTCTAGCCACCTGCCCAATGGAAAATTCCCTTCTTACTACTTCAGTCTGTAACACCAAACTTCCCAAAGAAGAACTTTTTTTTTTTTTTTTCCAAGTAACACAGCTGCAGCCATTCATAGCTGAGGGCAAGTCACCGGAAGTGGCTGGCCAAGGGTTTCTTTCTTGATTTAACGGCCTACCTCTCCCTTTCTTTCATCATCACCTTTCCCTTTTCCTTCCAGCTCCTTCCTCTTTGTTTTAATTTTTATTTTATTTTTCCTCTAGCAAGGCTAGAGTGACTGGAATTAAGCCATCACTTCCAATCACAAGCGAGGAAAAGACCTCAACACTGACAACCCTGAGGTACTGAGCCAATGCCAGAAACTGAGCACTTCCTAAACTCTCAAAACCATAAGGAAAAAATAACCCCAGTTTGTTTAAACTACCATTTTGCTGAGCTTCCTGTCACTTGCAGCTGAACAAAGCTCTACACAGATGTACCATCTTTAAGGTCCAACTCTAGACCTAATGCCGCCAAAGCTTTTGCTCAATGACTCCATTAAGCTTTGAACATGAAACTGGAAAGAATATAAGTCAACATTTCCTAAAGGTAGGATTGGGTTGCCTGGGTTGCCACCACTTACATTCAAATAATAAAAGAGTTCTTTTGTTTGTATATTTATTAATCTATTTATCAAGTTGGTAATTAGTTTATTTTCATATCTTACAAGGGACTTGCACTTTGCTGCACACATAAGTGAAGTCGCTCCCTCGTGTCCTACTCTTAGCGACCCCATGGACTGCACCCTACCAGGCTCCTCCATCCATGGGATTTTCCAGGCAAGAGTACTGGAGTTGGGTACCATTGCCTTCTCTGATAACCAGTCACATAATACTTCATTTCTAACTTTTTAATGTATGCATTGTCAATGTATGTTGTTAGGACAAAATGTCCAATGATATCAATATATCATTTTAGTAGAAGACAAAATTTACTTATTTTTCTCCAAATTTGGAAGGTTCCTCACAAACCATGATGACCCCACTGCTCCCTATCCCAGATTATCTTGAACACCTGTAGCAAACAGTGTTGTAGAAAAGGATCCCTCATAATGCTAAAATTTCAGAGGAATTGATAATAACCTATTCAAGATCATCGTCTCACTAAAAGTGATAAAAATTCTTTTATTATCACCTAACCAAGTAAGTAGCATTAGCTAAGCTTATCAAATTCATTGACTCAAAATATTTCCAAAGAATGTTGGAGTGAGAATCTAGCTCTATAGAGTAAAGAAAAAAAGAAAATCACCTGAAATTTTAAATTAATGGGAATCCCACCTCAACCCTTCTAGCACCGATCAATCAGCAGCTTTCAGACCCAGTTTTCCTCTAATCCTGTTCCCCAGACTCCTGTCTTTGATCTTCTTCTGTTCCAGGCAGAGAGAACAGAAGACTGAGGGGCAGATAAGGGAAGAAAGAGGAAAGGACCAGTTTACTCCCTCTCAGTATCTCAGCAACCTCCTTGTTCATCCCAGCTCTGGTTCTCTCTTTTATTTTTTTCTATCCTAACCCTCTAACTTCCCCGCTTCTGACTTCAGAGTGTGCCCTGGTCCTTTAGAAACCAATGCAACCTTGGCAAGAAGGAACATCTAAGCTATTTACCTGTAGGTTAGAATCATAAGTGACATTAGGAGAAACTTGAATTGGAACACCGTCCTGTTTCACTGTAACTTTGTTAGGCTCCTGGGTTCCAAGGATTTTAATTTCTTTAAAGGCTAAATTATTGGGGTCTGTGTAGGTTGATTGCAACATCTTAACCTCCAGGCGGTTCTGCAAAACAATTAAACACAAAGATCTGCCTTGAATACACAGATGCCCAAGTCACTCAAGTAGTCTGTCCTAGACCAGCTACCCAAATGGCCCCGAATGCTTCTTAGCTGTCTCTACTAATGTGTGCTCAAATACAAACTTATTTTTCCCCTGAGCCAGGGAGAAGGAGGGTGAGAGAAACACATACACACACATGAAAATTCATTTGAAAATACATTTTAAAAGACTGACTGCTTTGATTTATCCGTATCATTGTCTCTTTTTACTAACATAGATAATCCAATTATTGGACATTAAGTCATAAACAGAAATGTGCCCCCCCCCATTGTTATAAATGAAGCTCCAAATGCACATATACACAGATAGGGCTAATCATCAGACCAAAGCTCACACTTAAGATTCATAAAAATATACTACTCACTTGGGTGACAGAGAACTCACAGAAGAGATAAACGTTGTTGGCCATAGTATCTGAAAGGGAGAGAGGGGCAAGTCAGACTCTGGCCTGCCCAATACAGAAAAACAGATTTCATCCTGGTGCTCCTTGAAGCTGTTACAGGGAAGAAGAAAACCTACTACAAGTTGGATCTGTTTCTTTTACTTGAACCTCTGTTTCCCATTGCTTTTGTTCACTAAAAGGATACTGTCTATACATAATGGCCTGCCTCGGGGAACCCTGTCCCTACACCTGAATGTTAAATCAAAGTGCCTTTGTTCAGGGAGAGATCCTTACCCTAACTGCCTGTGAACAGACTGCAGGAAGGAAGAAATTAACACACCCCCTCTCCAAGGCTGGCCATTCCAGGAGATAAGTGCAAGACTTTCGACCTTCTGACTTCTTCACCTCCTTGTCCTCTAATCTATAAAAGAACCTGACATCCAGACCTTGATATGTGGTTATTTTGAGACATTAGTCTGCCATCTTCTCCATTTGCCAGTTTTCTGAATAAAGTCCTTATTCTTTGCCTCAACACCTCATCTCCAATTTATTGGCCTGTCATGTGGCAAGCAGAGCAAGCTTGGACTCAGTAACAGAGCTTCACGTTGAGAATGACAGATTATAGATAGAGTTTCCAAGGCTGAGCCACTGTTTTCTCTTTTCCTTCCTACCTTAACCTTGATAAGGTTCCCTCCCAAGTACTTCCAAAGCATATGCCTCCAGTGAACCTGCTTCCTAAGCTTGAGCCACAGGAATTCTTAGTGTGCTGCTGCTGCTAAGTCACTTCAGTCATGCCCAACTCTGTGTGACCCCATAGACAGCAGCCCACCAGGCTCCCCCATAGTGCCCTGGAGACAGACGAATGAGCTGAGAAGTATGGCCAGATGCAAGTGCACTAGGAAAGTGTCTTCTCACTGCCTCACTAGCCTGGGCATGTTTTACACGTCCTCATGCTTGTTCATAAGCATTTGGAGTGAAGGAAAATGCACTGAATGGCAGAAACAGCCTTGAAAACATATTTCAGGGGCTGACTGAAAATCAAATGAGAGCCTATATATATACAATATAGCTGGCCAGTGGGAGAATTCTAAGAGGTGGAGGGGAGTTTTCCTTCCATCCAAGGAAAACATCTACCATCCTTTCATCTACCACTATTCCTAAACTGCACAACCAAAACCAGAATTCTTCTCTCGAGTGATTAACGCTACGGTGCCTGGTGAGATGTCTCCCACCGCTGAATGAGCAGCAGGAGAAACTCAAAGATGCACGTCGGGAAACCCCAACATGGCACTCACCTTTAGTTTCCCCATCATCCCAGAAAAGTTCGCCTTTTGCTTCTTTGTTCTCATCCAGGGCAATGATTAGACCGAGGGGGTTCCGTCGACTGTGGGAAACAAGATTTATGTGAGAGGCAAAGACTTGGGGCTCAAAGAATTTTGCTAAATGAGCTGTGAAGGATTCCATCAGATTTCAAGTGGGAAAGGTTCCTAGCAGCAGATGGCTCTGCTCCTCTTCAGGCACAAAGGCAAAATCTACAGGGGCATCATTTTCCAGAATCACTAGTGTCACAGGAGACAGAAATACCCCAAACATTGGCAAGAAACATCCATGTAGGAGGCAAGAATTTAATCACCAGAATTGCTACAATAGCTACAATAAAAGCTGTTAATGCTGTTATTATTTTGAATACAGACTATTAGAAGAGAAATCCTAGATGATAACTGGTTCAGCCTAATCATTTTATAGCTGATACATGCAGGGGAAGTATTCAGTGAAGTCAGGAGGACATATTTTTTCCCTGCCTAAGAACCACGTTGACTCAGAAACCAAGAAAATACAATAGAATCCATCTGTCTGAGGGCAATTTTCCTAACTTGATTATTTATTTTCAGTTCATTTTGAGACAGAAAAAAGAAACATTTTAATTATTTGCTACATAACTTAGAACAGCAGTCCCCAACCTTTTTGGCACAGGGACCAGTTTCGTGGAATACAACTTTTCCATGGACCAGGAGTGAGACAAGCGGTTTTGGGATGATTCAAGTACATTACATTTACTGTGCACTTTCTCTATTGTTACTACATCAGCTCCACCTCAGATCATCAGGCATTAGATCCTAGAGGTTGGGGACCCCGACTTAGAAAATGAAACACAGGAAACCACTCAAAAGATGCTGAAATATATGGACATAGAGACAGAGAAAGGAAGAGCAACTGCATTTGAAATCTCTCCCTATTTCATCCCCCCTAAACCACCTCCCAATTTCTGGCTCCTGTTGCACCCCTTACATCCCTTATTGTATTCTTTCACAGTTCAGCCTTCCACAGTGCCCTGTGCAAGCCAGATTCCATTATCAACAAAGTCACCTGCTTTCATTTAACACACACGTACTGCGTAGCTTTCAATGCTAGGAAGTCTAAGAGATACAAAACCAAACAGACCACAGCTCCACCTTAAATATTGTAAGAACGATTAAACATATTTACCAAATAATCAAAGCAGAAAGTTGAGTGGCACGAAAGCTAAAATCCTTACGGGAGTCCATACTGATACTTCTACCATCATGGTGGCCTAGATACCCGGGAGGGTGCCGTGTACTCTGAAGCCGTATGTGCATGCTTAGTTGCTCAGTCCTGTCCAACTCTTTGTGACCCCATGGACTATAACCCGCCAGGCTCCTCTGTCCTTGGGATTTCCCAGGCAAGAATACTGGAGTGGGTTGTCATTTCCTACTCCAGGGGATCTTCCTGATCCAGAGATCGAAACCACATCTCTTGCAATCTCTGGCATTGGCAGGCAGATTCTTTACCACTCGGCCACCTGGGAAGCCAATAGCCTGAAGGACTCATCCACTAAAACATTACTTGGCTCTAGATAAATTAGACACTTGATCCCTGAAGGTTGCTAATGTGCAACCCAAAGTGACAGCAATCCTCGTTTGCAACCAAAAAGAGGGCTAATCATCTCTGAAGGAATGAGACCTATAATTGGATCTTGCAGTCACCGCATTTGAAAAACAAAAAAATTACTAAACATATGAGGTAACTAGCCAGCATGAAAGATAGATGGCAAAAGCAACTAACAAGAGATTTATTAAGAGTTTACTAAGAATTTCAGAGACTAGAAATCTCAGCTGCAAAGTATAAAGTAACTACGACCGAAATACTTAACAATGTTAAGAAGGGGAAAAAATTAGCTAAGCAGTAATAAAGTACAAATAATAAGCAGAAAGCTGCAAGTAGCAGCACTCTCTCTGCTGGAGTTTTGGGGGAGGATTTCTCACAGAAGAAATCTGAGTTTAATTGGAAAGATCATTAAGAATGTATTAGGGAACGAATGTTGAAAAGGACAATAAATAGAGAAGCCCAAAGTCAGGGAAAGAGGTGAGTATGTTTGGAGAATAACAAGACTTTTGGCATTGCTAATCTAAAGGTGTGTAGCAAGACGTATCAGGAGACATGGTTATTAACTTGAAACCAGATTATGTGGTCTTCAACACTCTGCTAATGACAGATTTTGGAGTTTAACCTGGGAAGCAATAAGTTGAGATCCTCGTTTTGGAAAGACAGTTTTGGTTATCAGTATGCAGAACAGCATAAAGCTGAATAAAGAAGAAGAAAGCAGGTGGTACTGGGTGTATAAATATTTTCCATCAGTATTAACAAAGTCAAAATTTGAAAAATTATGGTAGGAAGGAATGTTCAAAAGAAAAGGATTCCTAACCTCCAAAAAATTCCCTGTCTATTAAAAGCTAATAAACTAACAATTTAGAGACATGAATATGAATGAGTTTCCTTAGTATCAG
Source organism: Aepyceros melampus (assembly GCA_006408695.1). Lineage (NCBI taxonomy): Eukaryota > Metazoa > Chordata > Mammalia > Artiodactyla > Bovidae > Aepyceros > Aepyceros melampus. Next base: position 82,714 of record SJXQ01008113.1, read on the forward strand.
ATGGAATCTATAATTTGAGAATCAAAATCATCAAGGAGAAAGTAGTGACATGAAGAAGATTTGAACTACACAGGAAATAATTTTTGAACACTGTTTTGCACCATAAGAAATGGCTCATGGGAAGAAAGGAACAGGAAACTGAAATTATAAGGGAGTGGAAATGGACGCGACTCCCTAGAAATGGGGTGTGAGGAGCATAGCCCAGTGGAAGATGGTCCAATTAAGGCAGCTGGGGAGATCAACAGACCTCCTTTACCCGGAATTGAGATGTTCCCCAAGCATGAGACCTTCAGGGCTAACACTGAAATGATCTTAGGAAAACTAGGAAGGTTCACCACCGCAGATGTCAGTATGTTTCGAGGAGACAGTCAAAAGGGTTAAGGAAGGACAGAGATTCAGGTCTTTGAAAATCCATCTGGATGCAGCTCTAAATCATAGCTTTTCCAGAAGAGGCCTAGGGAAACCTAGAGACAGAGTTTGATGACCTCACACACACACACACACACACACACACACGCCCTTCCTCCCCACAATCCATGCAATGCATCAGCCTCTCCTACGTAGACAACAGATGGGAACAGAAATGACCAGGTTTGTCAGCCTCCCCCTCTTATAAGGAAACCCCGGGCCGCACTGTACCTGGCCACCGTGGTCGTAGCTGGCTGCTGCGTGGGGAAGATGTAGCCTCCTCGCAGATGAAGTCCAATTTTGTCTCCAGGAAGTTCCATCTCCACTTTTTGCTTTCTCCATCTCACTTGGCCCCCCTGAGGCACACAGACAACTCAAACATGTCGGCATGCACACGTCACCTCTTAACCACATGCTGACTTACCTACAGCTGTGTCCTTCTCCCACCTAGCTCAATTGCTGTCTAGCCAGGCAATCAAACAAGAAAAGGGAAAGAATTTAAGAACAACAGGTTCTGGAATCAGTTGAGGGCTTGGGGGAACACAATGTCTTGCTGAGCCTATTTGACATACATTGTGGGAATTGAGCATGCTAAACAAGAATCTGACTCAAAACCAGGCTCAAATTGTCTACCAGCTCCAGTATTTGCCCGTGAGACCTTCTACTTCAGTCTACATTTTATTGCTGAATAAAGTACATGGAAGTATCTTTTTCAGATTTCATCATGACTGATGTCAAGTGACCTAGGCTCACTTTGACTCAGCTGTGAAATTACTACTGGAAGCACAGGAGAAGCTTTCCTCAGTACACAGATGGATGTTTCTTCTGCCTAGAGGTATTCTGTCTATGCAGCTTAAAGAGTGGAGAAAAGTCAAAGCTACTTACAGTCTCATAGTCATACCAGACAGCGTCAGGCATGTATGCAGTCACTTTCTCTGCACCCTGAAATTAAAACAAAATCTTGTCCTTCATGGCCCAGCCTCTGAAGGAGAAAAAAAATGGATTTCTTAGCATTCCCCATGGAACTTCTTAAACATGTACTGAGAATGCATATATGGCCTTTCTTTTCTCTGTTATCAACTCGTGCTTTTCTTCTAATAGAGGCAGTTACTTGGCAACTCAAAGAAAAACCCCAGGTAGAATCACATTAGGAAGAAGAAGAATAATACTGAAACGCATGTTGAGATAAAATAACAGTTCCAGGTTTACACCGTATACCGCATTTAACCTTCCCAAGAGTCCCCAGTGATACGGGCTATTGTTATCTCACCTTACAGCTGAGGAACTAGCGTGTCATTTCCCCCAGATATCACTGGTGCCAAGTGGCAGAGGTGACAACCAACACCAAGGTCAGCCTGACCTTAGAATGAGTGCTAGGGCACTGCTCCACCCTGTCTCTCCATCACGGAGCAAGTTATGATCTGCTAGGTGAATCTGACAATTTATAGGACTGTTCTTGATCCCAGAGTCACCTGTAGATGCTTCTACATTGATTGGAAACTTGGTCAAGGACAAAAGACTCCTAGAGACAAAAATGTGTACCGTCTTCCCCAAACTCCAGCACGCTGCCTTTAAGGCTGCCCCAGCCGGGAATGCTGGAAATGGTTTGGGAATCGGAAGAAGATGCACGGTTACAAGAAGAGAGGAGTTTGGAGTTAGCAGAAACAAAAGCAGAGATCGCCATGGCTTCCCTGTGGGAACACTTGCCTCATCCAGGACTGGAGTGATGAGGAGGCCGGGCCCCCATAAAAACTGCTGGTGCACATCCCAGGTGTTGCTGTCCTGGTAGAACCTAGACACGGAGAAATCTTCCCTGAGATCTGGGCCCGTGCTTTCTGGCAGCTCTCCCCAAGCCTGTCTAAAACCTGCAGGCTCCCTGCCTGGGGCAAATTCTCCCAACTATTCTGTGACCCCTATTCAATCTCTAGCCCTCCCCGCACTCCTGCAGACAGACCCAATTTCCCAGCCTCTGTACCCTCCTATGCTTCCCCTAATTTGGACAGAAATTCCTATTTCAGTACTTGAGCTGGGCAGGTTCCAGGCTACAATTCTATTTGCCATATCTCCCTTCAAAAATAAAACAAGCAGGATATTTGAAAACTTCAGCTGACTATCCAAAAAAAATTGGATCTGATCACCCTCTCTCCGAAAAAAAACAATTAAAAACTTTACTCTTTTCTCTTTTAGGATACCTGCGTTTTAATAGATAATTCCAGGAGATAGCAAAACCTTACCCACAAGAATAAATATATATCATAATATATATTATAATAATATAATACCTGAAGCCTAAAATGTCAGAAACATAAGGGAATTAACTGCGTTTTGATTTTGACAAGAAAAACGTCTCCTTATTTGTAGAGTGTAAAATTATTCTGTTAATTTTAATAAATGAGACCTAGATTCTATTTTTTTATGTGATGTGACCAATATAGACCTCAAAGATGTCCCCATTGACTACCAGCAAGTATATCCTCCAATACTTGACTACCAGCAAGTATATCCTCCAATACAACTTGGCTTTCAGAACATCTGTGCTCAAAACTGTTAGAATGAATCAGGTACAAGCCAATCAATAAAACTGGTTGAATTCTATGTCCAAACTGAGGCTCTGATCTAATTAACAGCAAACACTAGTTCAACCTCACATCTCTATTTTTGTGGGTCACTTCGGTCGTATCCAACTCTTTGCCACCCTATGGACTGTAGCCCGCCAGGCTCTTCTGTCCATATGATTCTCCAGGCACAAACACTGGAGTGGGTTGCCATGCCCTCCTCCAGGGGATCTTCCTGAACCAGGAAATGAACTCGAATCTCCCACATCTCCTGCGCTGCAGGCAGATTCTTTACCCACTGAGCTACCTGGGAGGCCAGTTGAGGCAGGGTCCCCACCTAAACCACAGCCTCTGTCTCAAGCCGGCTAGCTCCACATAAGCTTCCTAGCATCATCTTAATCCTCAATTTCTAAACACTGCTTCCTTCTCCTGATCCCTCTGGAGCCACTCAGGAGAATGCCAACCCTACCACAGAGCTACTCATTCTGCAGCCACTAGAGGGCCCACAGCATCATCTCGGAAGCAAGGACATACTCTCTCCTAGTACAGAAATCTATCCAGCATGTATTTCCTCACAGCTGCTTCCAGCCCCAAAACAGGATTGCCTGAAGACCCCAGAGATACCTGCTGGCTAATCTGTTGAGGCATTCGTTCATACTAAGTGACTAGTTTTAAGGAGAGTTTCTTAAAAGTGCTCTTTATTAGAGTCACATTAGATACTCATTGGGTGAAGACAAAAATTCTGATTTCTGGAAATCCGACATAGTAGTTTTCTTATCAGTGTGTAAATGATAGGCTCATTCCTAGAGCCCAAACAGGGTGCATTACAAAAGCGATCATCAGCTCCAAGATAGCAAAGCCTTTAAATCAATGATCCCCAACGTTTTTGGCACCAGGGACCAGTTTTATGGAAGACAGTTTTTCCATGGACTTGGGAGGAAAGAGTGCTGGTTTCAGGATGATTCAAACACGTTGCATTTATTGTGCATTTTATTTCTATCATTATTACATCAGCTCCACTTCAGATCATCAGGCCTTAGATACCAGAGGTAAGGGACACTTTCTTCCCTTGTGGCTCAGCTGGTAAAGAATCTACCCACAATGCAGGAGACCTGGGTTCCATCCCTGGGCTGGGAAGATCCCCTGGAGGAGGGAAAGGCTCCCCACTCCAGTATTCTGGCCTGGAGAAGTCCATGGGCTGTATGGTCCATGGGGTCACAAAGACTGGGACATGACTGAGCGACTTTCACTTTCAAAGAAGCTAAGGATGAAAGAACTTAAATGATTTGTCTAAGGTGTGGAGTTAGTTGGGAGAACAAAGACCCCAGCTCCCATATTTCTAGAACACTTCTCGTTCCCAAAGGGACAAGGCTGTAACACTTAAATATACTGAAAATAGCATTGATACATAGGCAGTAATAGAATTGCAGATGCCGAATGATCAGTCCAGTTGAAAAAATATATCTGATTAACTGGGTTGTTTTAATTTTCCCGCTTCCATTTGACGATACAGCCAGTTTCACCATTTATATTGATACGATTCCTGTGGATTAGATGAACTTACTCATGCAGAAGGGGCCTGGCCACGGTGTCCCCGCGGCTGTGAGCACGGTAGAAGAGGGTGTAGAGATAGGGCAGAAGGGTATAGCGGATGGTCAGGTAGTGCCTGGAGGAATTCAACAGCAGCGAGTCGGTGCCAAAGGAGGCTGGATCCTGGGCCTGGGAAGAAACAAGAGGTGGTAGTTGTCATCTGGTTTTGATCTCAGAGAAGAGCAGTGAGTGCTGAGTTCCCTGCTCAGGAATTGAACTTGGGTGACCTGAATGAAAACCAGGAATCCTAGCCACTCTAACCAGCAAGGGTTAGAGGTGAGAAGCAAATTTTCCCAGGCTCTTGCCTCTGTTTGAAAGCAAGAATGTTTCAAGGAGGCAAACCATAAAAGCAGGTGCAAAGTTTATTATTAGAGACAGCACAAGCATGAGCGCACACAGAGAAACAGTCTGTTTAGTTAAGACAGAAGCAAGGCAGAGAGGCATACCTGGATACAAAGGGTGTGGGCATCCCCCCATCACCCCCCGGACTGAGGAGGGGCTCAGGGAAGAGGTGGTTAAGTCATTTATATGGGGCAGTTCTTCTGGGTCTTTACCTTTGGCCAACTATCTAGTTTCTTTTTCCACTTCTGACCTGCCCTAGGACCCTCCCCAGGATGCATGTGCAACTTTTTTCTAAGATGGGGAAAAAGTCCTGTCCTGTGGGGGCTTTAGCATCACCTATTCTGGGGTGGTATCCCCTCCTTTTTGATCCCCAAAGAGCCTTCCTGCACATATGCAGTGTTTCCCTTGCCCCAGGGAGGGGAAATACCTTGATCTTTTACTCAAGCAGGGTTTGACTCCTCTCTGTTCCTGCCATGACAGTTAAAAAGTGCCCCGTCTGACTATTTACCCTGTTCTTGTTTGTTTTTTTTTTTTCTATCTCAGAGTGCAAATGGGAGGCTGTAAATACCTAGCCTAGGTTGTAAATACCTAGCCTGGAATCCATTTGCCTCCTTCCTCAGAAAATGTAAACAGGAGGCTAGTGATAAATGTCTAGCCTGGAGCCCATCTACCTCCTGCCTCAGAAGGATCTGTAGAAATCAGACTCCATTCATCACAACTAAGAGATTTATTCCTGCCAGACCTGGAGCTACCTTGCAACTTTGCTTCTGAGCAATAGGGTTGAGAAAAGGGAGTGCATTTCACCCAGTAAGTGGGTGCTCTTCACCCTGTAATGCCTCCCCTCGTTCATTCTAGGGGTGCTCTCTCGTCAGTGCATGCTTGTCAAGTTGCTCAGTCATGTGTGACTCTGCAACCCCATGGCTCCTCTGTCCATGGGATTTTTTCCAGGCAAGAATACTGGAGTGGATTGCCATTTCCTCCTCCAAGGGATCTTCCCGGCCCAGGGATCAGACCAGAGTTTTCTATGTTTCCTGCATTGGCAGGTGTATTCTTTACTGCTGAGTCATTGGGGAAGCTCTTCTCTCTTGGTAGACTGCCATTTAAATATTTGAAGTATTTCCTTATTTTTATTCAAGATGAGTAACATAGATAATGTGTCTAGAGGTTTGATTGAAAACCTTCGCAGACTCGCCATTTCTTTGACTGCTACAGCAGAACTAGCAGAGGCCACAGCAACAGAGCATTTTAATGGCACATCAGGAGTTCTGGTCAACTGCAAACAGTGGTCCCAGCTAGCCTAAGTGAAGCACCAGGGAGGAAGATGGCTCAACAGACTTCCAGGTGAGGATGCAGGGAGATCCGATCCTACTGAATGCCAAGTCTATTTTGATCATATCTCCTGGGAGACTGACTTGCCTTGTAGCCTTGGCCATTGTGATTCCTGGAAATGGATAGAATGCTCCCAGCTGCATCCACCGTCTGCAGAGCTCTTCAGAAGTATCCAGTGTAAAGCCACATATGTCAGCACCCACCTGGAAAGACACACAGACAGTGACAGCATGTGGACCTCACTTCCATTGCTGCCCCCTGCTCCTGGGCTTTGCTTTCTACTGGAGACCTGCCAACCCAACTTGGCTGACCTCTCCCTGAGAAGGCGAATGCAGTGTGATGGAATTGGGCTGTGTCCCGTGTCCACTCCTTACTGCCAGGTGACTTCAAATGAGTTACTCAACCCTCTGTGCCTCAGTTTCCTCATTTTACTAAAGTGGCCACTCTAGGGTTTTAGTAAATGAGATGATATAAGTAAAACATGTGACGTACAATAGCTTTTTGGTGAATAGTAACTGGAAATACTGTTGATATTATCACTTTGACCACAGCACTGGCACGATTAATTTTCCAACAGCTAAATCTGATCAGGTCATTCATCTCTTCAAAAATTTCCAGGATCCCCTGCTGCTCGTCCTCCTTGTAACTCATGGTAACTAGCTGCAACTCTCCTTTCCAGCATCATTTCTCATTCCAGTCCTACATACCCATCCTTACAGATACATCAAATGCTCCCTCTTGCTGGTCTTGCTCAAGTTTATTTCTCAGTCTTAAAATGATCTCCCCTAACCATTGGTCTCATAAACATACCCACTTTTAAGGTTAAACTCAAGTGCCATCTTCTATATGAAGTCACTATTGACTTCTTCCTGTGACTCCCCTTGTTTCTTGTAATCTTATTAGAGTTGAAAATTCCCTTTCTCGGGATTTCTTTTAACATTTAAATTATATGTTCCTGTTGGCACATTTACCCGAGCTTGCCATAATTTTGTGTGTGTGCTTGTGTATAAACTTGGGTGGGGAGGAAAGGAAGGTGTTTCCATTACTATATTTATGTTTCTCTTCATGTACACCTCGCTCAATACTTTGCTCAGAGTAACAGCTCAATAAATAGATATGTCGAATTTAACTAAAAGATCCAAAGCCATCTCTAGGATGCTGATAGTATTGTGCTTCCTCATTTGGGTGCAAAATACACAGATGTGTTTCGTTTGTGAAAATCATCATCTGTAACCTTATAGATATGTGCACTTTTTCACATGTAGGTTGTACTTTAATTTTTTTAAAAAAATGTTCCAATGATACCACTTCAAGGTGGTATCAAGGTTCTATTTTTATAAGGCAGTACAGGAAAGAATGTCATGGTATCAGTGCCATACTAATGTCGATGAAGCAATGCTCACCAGACACTTAATCCTGAGCTGCAGAGGGCAGAGGAGGGAAGATTTATTATTTGGAAACCATCTAGAATGAGGCATTCTGGGGACTGTCACGTGGACTCACCATTGGGATACCAAAAAGGCTGAACTCCAGCATGCCAGGGATGGACCATCGAAGGTCGTTCCAGGTGGCTGCATTGTCTCCTAACCAGTGGGCTGCAAACTTGCCAGAACCCGCAAATGTAGAACGGGTTAAAATGAGGCTTCTCTTGTTGGGGAACACAGTCTTGACAGTTCTAGAAAGGGAGAGAGGGAGTCAATGTGTGACCTTAGTGAGTCTTAGCCCAGAGGTTAATGTGATGATATTGAAGCTCTCAAGTTAATACCCTACTCTTTTCTTCTAGTTCTCTCCTGTAAGGCTAGATTTGCTATTGGGAGCAGACTGCCCCATTGGGTATGTTTATATTTTGTTTTAGGCATTTTATGTACATCATTAACTCCATAAAATCAAATTTCAGTATAAGGATACTGAGCTGGTACCTAAAATCCCAAAGCACATGAAGTCTGTAAGTTACTTAACCCTCCATACACCAGTCTATAGAGTAGGGCAGAGAGGAAAATACACGAAACCTTGGATTCATGCAGAAATGAGTCCAAATTTTGCTCTTACAATTTATTAGCTGTTTGACCTTGGTTGGGTTACTTCTCTTTCTTTCTTCCAACTTTCCATTCATGCATGTATTCATTCTTTCTTTCATTATATACATTCCATAAATATTTATTGCTTCCTTCTTCCCTTTGGATTTCCCTGATAGCTCAGTTGGTAAAGAATCTGTCTACAATGCAGGAGACCCCAGTTCAATTCCTGGGTCAGGAAGATCTGCTGGAGAAGGGATAGGCTACCCTAGTGGGATAGGGTTTCCTTATGGCTCAGCTGGTAAAGAATCCACCTGCAATGCAGGAGACCTGGGTTCGATCCCTGGGTTGGGAAGAGTCCCTGAAGAAGGGAAAGGCTACCCACTGCGGTATTCTGGCCTGGAGAATTTCATGGACTGTATAGTCCCTGGGGTCACAAAGAGTCGGACACGACTGAACGATTTGCACTTGCACTTTCTTCTCTACGTGCCCAGGATTTTCTTTATTCGTTCAATAATAACAGCCTTGCTTGTTTTGCCAAGTTCTAAGAACTAACATAGTAGCACCTGGAATCTGACAAGACTAAGAAGCTGGTCACGTATCAAGCCACTCTGACCATGGATCAAGCCCACAGCGACAATGGCCGTACTCTGCCGTGGCGATGGCCATGGAGTAGCCGTACAGGCTGTGGGTGTCGTACTGCTGCCCCCAGTGCTGCGCTGCGTCCATGCAGATGCTCTTGCTGAACAGGTATCCATCCAGGATTTCTGCGACAAAAGAGGCTTCGGTCAGTGAGAGCCCGAGCTACACATTCCCCGTTTCTCGACTCTCACCAGACAAGGCGGCTCCCTGAGCAGGCAACTTCGTGGCCATCCTGGAAGTGGACATACACCACCCTCACAATCATAGAGCTACATACACCTGCAGCAGTTTCTCTGTGATGCAAAACAACTGTGCTGACTTGACACCCACCCACATCCTCCCACCTGGGTGCTCAGGTGACCAGAAGCAAGCACTTAGAAGTAAGTGGGTCCAGTTAGATTTGAAGTTAAATCTGAAGTCTGCAGACTTAGCTGAGTGGTCCAAGGACAAAAATATTTATTAGAAATAAATTTCTATCCCTTCTCTCTGTTGACCAGATACTGTAAAGGAAGATCGACCAACCTGTCTTTCATTCATCCAATCTTCTCTGCTCCCTTCACACAACTCTGGTTCAGATCCAAATTACTTTGGATCTTAACTATTGCAATCATATCCTTAATGGCTTATTTACCTCTGATCTATCGACTTTCTAATTCATATTAGAAGCACACATAATGCCAGATCACTATTTCCAAAACCATTTGACTGCCATCTTTTCATTACTAAAATAACACCTGCAGCAGTTTCTCTGTGATACAAAACAACTGTGCTGACTTGACACCCACCCACATCCTCCCACCTGGGTGCTCAGGTGACCAGAAGCAAGCACTTAGAAGTAAGTGGGTCCAGTTAGATTTGAAGTTAAATCTGAAGTCTGCAGACTTAGCTGAGTGGTCCAAGGACAAAAATATTTATTAGAAATAAATTTCTATCCCTTCTCTCTGTTGACCAGATACTGTAAAGGAAGATCGACCAACCTGTCTTTCATTCATCCAATCTTCTCTGCTCCCTTCACACAACTCTGGTTCAGATCCAAATTACTTTGGATCTTAACTATTGCAATCATATCCTTAATGGCTTATTTACCTCTGATCTATCGACTTTCTAATTCATATTAGAAGCACACATAATGCCAGATCACTATTTCCAAAACCATTTGACTGCCATCTTTTCATTACTAAAATATCAGTAATTTCCATCACCAAAAGAATGAAGCCTCCCATCTAATTCCCTCACTGTTTAATCTTGACCCATTTGTTCTGACTTCTTATTTTCTCGTCAGATTCAGTTCAGTTCAATCGCTCAGTTGTGTCCGACTGTTTGCAACTCCATGAACCACAGCATGCCAGTTCTGCCTGTCCATCACCAACTCCCGGCGTTCACCCAACCCATGTTGGTGATGCCATCCAACCATCTCATCCTCTGTCATATTTTTCTCCTCCTGCCCTCAATCTTTCCCAGCATCAGGGTCTTTTCCAACGAGTCAGCTCATTGCATCAGGTAGCCAAAGTATTGGAGTTTCAGCTTCAACATCAGTCCTACCAATGAACACCCAGGACTGATCTCCTTTAGGAGGGACTGGCTGGATCTCCTTGCAGTCCAAGGGACTCTCAAGGGTCTTCTCCAACACCACAGTTCAAAAGCATCAATTCTTCAGCACTCAGTTTTCTTTAAGTCCAATTCTCACATCCATACATGACTACTGGAAAAACCATAGCCTTGACTAGATAGACCTTTGTTGACAGAGTAATGTCTCTGCTTTTTAATATGCTGTCTTAGTTGGTCATAACTTTCCTTCCAAGGAGTAAGCATCTTTTAATTTCATGGTTGCAATCACCATCTGCAGTGATTTTGGAGCCCAGAAAAATAAAGTCAGCCACTGTTTCCCCATATATTTCCCATGAAGTGATGGGACTGGATGCCATGATCTTAGATTGGAAGTCTTCAAAAGATGCTATAATTCTATCAGCTTATACCTTTCTTAATCAAGATATTATTTCTCTGTGAGCCTCTAGTTTTCTTCAAAATACAACAAATGCTGTGATCCTAGGGCCACACCTGGGAGATTCTACTGGTCAAAGTTCAATCAGATCTCTCAAGCATTGTATTCACTGACACTGACTTTGTCCTCCCAAGCCATGGGTTCTGGCTTCCTCTCATCCTCTCATCCATATCTCTTCTTTACTCTCTTGACTTGACCAAACTTGACTTCATCTGAAGATCATACCTAGTTATCTGGTCTCTCTCTGGTAAGCCCTGACCTGTCTGGGTCCACACTTGAGAGCAAAATGAACTAACTACTAGCCTCTGGTTTCTGTACCACATCTTCTCCGGACTTTCCCCTAGAAACAGCTCAGATGGAAGCAGAAGACTAGGTTACCCCTTTTGAGTTTATGCCTCATCTAAGAAAGCAGAGTGTTTTGATTTTCTTCTCTGGTTTTCTATAAAGGAAAATAGTACCCACATTTTCCTTCCTCTATGCAATTTACGTACAAAAATCCTCAGCAGGTTATTCATATCTATCCTTATGAATTTAAAATATGAGATATGTGTTGTCACTTTAATCAGACTAATCAATGCTTACTGGGAGTGAATGGGGGATAATTTAGATTGCTCGTGGAACATCCTGAAACTGAGCCATCCACGAAGTTGGCGACTTCATTCATATCCTACAAGACAAAGAGCAAAAACTATTAGAGTGACATTTCCTCATATGTGGTACAGATGGTGTCTTTTTTTTTTTAAGGACTCAGAGAAATCTACATATTTCTTTTCTAAAGAGGTCCTTAGGTTAAAGAGAGAAACAGATGTTCCTGTCCTGTCTTCCCTACCCATTGAAGGTTTTATGGAGAAAGTTGTTAAAATCCCTTCAAAATGATATATGTCTTCAATCGTTTAAACTGAAATATTTCTCAAAATATTGGGTTGGCCAAAGGTTCATTTGGGTCTTTCCATAACATCTTACATAAAAACCTGAATGAAAGTTTTGGCCAATCCAATATTAGGTGAATCATATTTCAATTTATATGATCCCATATAAATCAACTTATATTGATAAATTCTCTAGATATGCCAATATAGCTATGAATACACATATATAAATGCATTTGCATATATAAACATATGCAGAGAGAGTGAGTGAATAAGCAGGTACCCACAGCTGTGCAAGTGAGAGGTCTGTAAAATGCACACAGAAATACTGATGGTACATGCCCTTGGTTGATATCATTTTTGCTCTTCTCATCTGTTTAGTTCTTCCGTTTGCATTTTCTACCTTTCCCTTATAAATAGAAAGAATTTCAATGCTAGTGCTCCCTAAATTGTGTTGAACACCTCCTGCTTTGCATTGGTTTCCATTCGCTATTCATCTATGAGACATTTGTCCTTTCTGTAGCCACAGTTCTGTCCACACCTGAGTACTCTGGCTCTGGTCAGTGTATCCAACTTGTCTGAACTGGCCGTTGAACCATTCAGGTACCTTGTGACAATGACAATGTCTTCCCTGGTGGCTCAGATGGTAAAGAATCTGCTTGCAGTGCAGGAGACCCAGGTTCAGTCCCTAGGTCAGGAAGATCCCCTGGAGGAGGGCATGGTGATCCACTCCAATATTCTTAGCTGGAGAATCCCATGGACAGAGAAGCCTGACGGACTACAGTCCATAGGGCTGCACAGAGTCAGACACGACTGAGCCACTGAGCGCACCCAGACTTGGACAGACTGATTCCTGAGTTCACTTCCACTCTAACAATCTGCTGTTGAGTCTAAGCTACATGTCTTGGTAAGATTATTTGAATAGTAAGAGAGGGAATACTTAGCATTACTGCCACTCTTGCTTTCCTTTCCTCTTGACCCTGTGCTCCATGATTCAGGGACATAGAGTCTGATTGTTAGCCGCCTATTCAACAGAATGTTAAGAACTCTAGATAATAACTGAGAACCTACTGTATAGCTGAGGGAAATTTACTCAGAGCTCTATGATGACCTAAATGAGGAGGAAATACACAAATGAAGGGATGTATGTATATGCAGAGCTGATTCACTTTGCTGTACAATAGCAACTGACACAACACTGTAAAGCAAATATACTTCAATACAAATTAATTTTAGGGAAAGAGAAAAAATGTTAAGAACTCACAATCCAGATTCCATCAAACTCTACTTGACTGTGGAAAAGCTCAAATTCATTTGTCCACCAAGCAATACACTTAGGGTTGGTGTAATCAGGAAACACAGTTTTTCCAGGCCAGACCTTCAGGAAGAAAAGGAAATAATTAATCAGAGAAAGTTAAATGAATACAGAGTAAAATAGAGTAGAGCACTTTACAAAGAAATTTCTAATATGATCATGGCAACAGAGCTGCCCAGACATAGGTCATTTTCAGTTAAGGATGTGAAGCACTTCAAATATTTAGGGTAAATAAGAGTTGTTAGCTGACGCTTGAAGAAAAGAAGTTATTTTATTTTAATGATTAAATCGTTGTTAATGTTTAACTCCCAGTCCCGGGAATGATAAATGAGGGAATGGTGATGGTTTAGTGACTAAGTCCAGTCCAACCCTTGCAATCCCATGGACTATAGCCCACCAGGCTCCTCTGTCCATGGGATTTCCCAGACAAGAATACTGGAATGGGTTGCCAGATCCTTCTCCAGAGGGTCTTCCTGTCCCAGGGATCAAATCCGGGTCTCCTGCATTGCAGGTGGATTCTTTACTGACTGAGCACAGGGGAAGCAAATGAGGGGAGTACTGTGTAGTTTCAACTGATGCATCACAAGTTGTATCCAACCATCAGCCACTCTTCTCTACTGTCTTCCTACCCACTTCCTGTCAGACACTATGCACTCAGGTCAACAGAGATATTGGAAGTGAAGCAGCAGGCAATAATTTGATGGAAGACAAGGACAAATGGAAATTTGAGAAAGAACTAGTCAGACTTGTCAGATAACAGAAAAAATTGAGTAAGAGAAGGAAAGAAACAGTTCCACTGGATTTGCCAATTTGGAAATAACTGGTGCCATTTGTCAGAGGAGGGATGGGGGAAAAAGCAGACTGCGGTCAGCTAAAGAGCAAATGGGGAGTGAGGAGGGAAATATTCAGTATCTATGTCTATTGTTCAAAGGGACTTGGCTATGAACGGAATGTAAGAGCTCGGATGGCTGGTAGGTATTTGGAGATGAAAGCACAAGGGCAAGTCGATCCTCAGCAAATATGACAACTGAAAATGTAAAACAAAGCAATTATACACACACACACTCACACACATATAACACAGCCACAGCCTGCCCCCCCCCCCACCAGCTCCTAGCTTCCCCATGAAGTTACCTCCCCAATGAGTGGAGTCACTCCATCTGAAGTGTTCACCCATATCTTCATATCTGAACCCCTGTCATACGGGCCATAGGGATTACTTAGGGAAGAGTTGTTGGAGATGGCAGGATCCTAAGAAGGAGAAGAATACAGTGAGGAACCTAGCTTTAAGCCAGAGGCACTGAAAGGAGATTGGAAATTGGGGATGAGGTGGGGAGAGGAGGCTCCAATGACAAAGAAGAGCAAGGACCTGATGTGGGGGTATAGGAGGACTGCCCATACCACAATGATGACCAGTTTCTGTCCGTTATTGTGTAATTCTTTAACAAACTCAGGGAAGCCCTTGAAAGCTACTGGATCATAAGTGAAGTCCTTTCTTGCATCCATGTAATCAATATCAGCGTGCTGAACATCCTGAAAGAATACATAAGGTCCACAATTTATGGGCCCATCCCTGAATCATCCCTGTATCACTTTGTCTTGTTGTCTGGCCCTCTAGCATTAAAGTCCAATCTAACAAACAAACCACAACAACCACAAAAAAAATCACTAAGGCTGTCAAAGCACATCCATTACCTAAATGCTGTGTCATCCGCAACAAAGAAGGGAAGGGGCTGTGTCTCCCACCTCCTCTCCCTCATTTGACTGTCCTCAATTTTTTTTTTGCTGTTTCTCTTCTACTTCGAGCCTTCTTTGACATTTATTCTTTCTTAATCTTACTCTTACAGTGGAGCCCAGAATGAAACTGACTCTTGCTATAGGACCTTAATGTCTGCCTCCAAGGGCATGGGGTAGAGGAGAGAAGAGGATTATTCCAGAGAACTTTGGGCTTTTCCCTTTGCATCTCTTGCAAAACCTCACTACTCGTTATATAATAGAGACATTCAAGTGCAGTCATTTAAAACATGTAAATATGTTATTACATGCATGCACTATATCCTTTTGCTCACTTAAACTAGGAAAATAAATGTCTTGAGAAGTCAAATAAAAAATGCATTATGTGAAATGTAATCAATACAGTAAGCATAAGAAAATTTTACTATCAAAATGTGTGGTAAGAAAAATAGAGAAAGAAACAGATTGTCTCCCAACCCCATAATTGTGGTCTCTAAGAACTATTTCCTGCTATGAAGAACCAGTTGCTTTAAAGGAATGAATAGTTGGCCTGACAAAAAAGTCTGACATTCTGAATATGTAAAAATATTTTTGTTATATATTAAAAAAAAACTCAGGAGGAGAAAATATAAACAGATGTTCTTATTCCCCAATTCTTTTATTTTTGGAGCATTTTTTGAAATCTTACTTACATAAGGCAGCTGCACAGCGCGGTTTCTCTCCACGACTTCTTTCATGTTATCTAGGGTTCCATAGTCGTAACGACTGAGATGAAACCCAAGCGCCCAGTATGAGGGCAGGGCTGGCCGTCCAATGAGCTGAAAGAATTATGTAAAAGGAAAGTTAGGAAATACTCTGCTTTTAAATTTTTTATTCTGAGCATTAGTTTGGGGGCACAAAATATACCCACTTCCCAACACACCATTTCCTTTATGTTAGATGCTAGTCTATTTTTCCAGCCCCTTTATAAATCATGGAGGGTAGGGTCAAATTATAGTAGCACATTTGTAGCAGCTACTTATAATATTAACAGCATATGTTTATAATTCACTCATATTAAATTTCATTTTCATTGTGCTATTTAGGATTTCCTTAATCATAATGATGATATCATAAGTTTACCTCTAGATATTCTTGAACAACTTGCTCTGGAGTATTCCCCAAGAACACGTAAAAATCGAGAATGCCCCCAATGGTGCGGTAAGTGACAGCTGGGGTGGGCTGGAGGAAAACCTCTTGAAGATTAAAAATGAAGCAAATAAACTTTAGAATTTGTTCTAGAGTAATAGTTACAAAGTTTTAGACCAGAAGATCCCCAATTATCTGAACACTAATGAAGTGATCCTAATACCTCATTTTTGTATAAAAAGGGAAAAACTCTGATGGTCAAAGTCCACCCTCCCAGCATTGAGAGCGGTCAAAGCATTTGTTCTATAGCAGATTTTCATACTAGTGACTGGAGTATTTTCAGTGTTATATCAGGATTTCATGTAAAAGCAACCATCGTGGCATAAGAATGATTATAAGTTGAAGATGTTTGAGTTTCTGAAATCCCTTATCAACCTAAACACAAAGCCTCTCATAAGCACTCTGTGGTCAGACTTCCAAAGTGGTCCAGTAGTTAAGACTTTGGCTTCCAGTGTACAGGGTTTAAGTTTGATCCCTGATCAGGAAGCTAAGATCCCGTGTGCCTCACAGCCAAAAAACCAAAACATAAAACAGAAAGTTTGTAACAAATCCAATAAAGACTTTTTAAAGTGTCCACATCAACAAAATCTTTAAAAACTTCTAATGATGCTGAAGCTGAAACTCCAATACTTTGGCCACCTCATGCGAAGAGTTGACTCATTGGAAAAAACTCTGATGCTGGGAGGGATTGGGGGCAGGAAGAGAAGCGGACAACAGAGGACGAGCTGGCTGGATGGCATCACCGACTCGATGGACATGAGTTTGAGTGAATTCCAGGAGTTGGTGATGGACAGGGAGGCCTGGTGTGCTGCGATTCATGGGGTTGCAAAGAGTTGGACATGACTGAGTGGCTGAACTGAACTGAAGAAAAGAACTTAGTTGCCATAAACCCCCCCCCCCCTCCCGCTGCTGCTGCTGCTGCTGCTGCTGCTGCTAAGTCGCTTCAGTCTTCTGACTCTGTGCGACCCCATAGACGGCAGCCCACCAGGCTCCCCCATCCCTGGGATTCCCCAGGCAAGAACACTGGAGTGGGTTGCCATTTCCTTCTCCAATGCATGAAAATGAGAAGTGAAAGTGAAGTCGCTCAGTTGTGTCTGACTCTTAGCAACCCCATGGACTGCAGCCCACCAGGCTCCTCCATCCATAGGATTTTCCAGGCAAGAGTACTATAGATAAACCCCCTACCCTAGAGCAAAACTAATGTTCTCTGAGACAATAAATTAGCAGCACACCCAAACAGACATGGCCACGAGAATATCCCACTCCCACTGTTCTCCTAAGGACTCTGCAGTCTTTCCGAAAAGTCATTTGTTGTCCCATTAAATGCCCTCTCACCCTTCGGGGAGGCATTCATCTCATCCTGAGTGGCTTTCTTCCTCTGCTTTGCTAGGACGGCAGTGTCAGTTGCTCAGTCATGTCTGACTCATTGTGACTCCATGGACTGTAGGCTGCTAGGCTCCTGTGTCCATGGAATTCTTCAGGCAAGAATGCTAGAGTGGGTAGCCATTCCCTTTTCCAGGGGATCCTCCCAACCCAGGGACCGAACCCAGGTCTCCTGCATTGCAGGCAGATTCTTTACCATCTGAGCCAACAGGGAAACCCATAGGATGGTATGTAAATTCTAACCCAGATTCTAAACACCCCTTTGAGCTACTTATTGAGCACTCTTGTGCATACGTATGTCACTCATGTAAATAAACTCGGTCTTTCTCTTACTAACCTGTCTTTTGTCAGATTGATTCACAGGCCCCCAAATACCTAACTTAAGAGGACAGAGAAAAAAATTTTCTCCTCAGACATTCACAACTACAGAACATGCTCTTCCCATCCCATTACCCATCATAACTACAGGAATATAACCCAGCTAGACTCACAGAGGTCATAGCCTCAACAGATCTCACATCAACCAAGAGCCAAACTAAAACAATGTCAGAGACGATATTATAAATTCAAAATCTCTCTAAGGCCCCATTGCAATTCTCAAAGATGAAGTCTCCCCATCGCCTTGATTTGCATGAGGGATAATGAAACTAGAATACCTTATAACACCATACACAAAAATAAATTCAAAATGGATTAAAGGCTTAAATGTAAGGCCAGAAACTATAAAGCTCTTAGAAGAAAATATAGGCAGTACACTCCTTGACATACATCACAGCAAGATCCTCTATGACCCATGTCCTGCTGCTGCTGCTGCTGCTGCTAAGTCGCTTCAGTCGTGTCCGACTCTGTGCGACCCCATAGACAGCAGCCCATCAGGCTCCTCCATCCCTGGGATTCTCCAGGCAAGAACACTGGAGTGGGTTGCCATTTCCTTCTCCAATGCATGAAAGTTTAAAGTGAAAAGGAAGTCTCTCAGTCATGTCCGACTCTTAGTGACCCCACGGACTGTAGCCCACCAGGCTCCTCCATCCATGGGAGTTTCCAGGCAAGGATACTGGATTGGGTTGCCAGTGCATTCTCTGGACCCATGTCCTAGGGTAATGGAAATAAACACAAAAATAAACAAACAAGATCTAATTAAACTTAAAAGCTTTTACACAGCAAAGGAAACTATAAACAAGGTGAAAAGACAACCCTCAGAATAGAAGAAAATAATAGCAAATGAAACAACTGACAAAAGATTAATTTCCAAAATACACAGGCAGCTCATGCAGCTCAATATCAAGAAAATAAAAATCCCAGTCAAAAAGTGGGCAGAAGACCTAAAAAGCTATTCCTACAAAGAAGACACACTGATGGCTAGTAAACACAAGAAAAGATGTTCAATGTCACTCATTTTCAGAGAAGTGCAGATCAAAACTACAAGGAGGAATCGCCTCACACTGGTCAGAATGGCCATCATCAAAAAATCTACAAACAATGAATGCTGGAGAGGATGTAGAGAAAAGGGAACCCTCCTACACTGTTGGTGGGAATGAGTTGATCAGCCACTATGGAGAACAGTATGGAGATTCCTTAAAATCTAGGAATAAAACTAGCATATGAGCCAACAGTCCCACCGCTGAGCATGTGCCCTGAGGAAACCGTAACTGAAAAAGACACGTGTGCCCCAGTGCTCACCGCAGCACTACTCGCAACAGCTAGAACAAGGATGCAACCCGGATGTCCACTGACAGACGGATGGATAAAGAAGCTGTGGTGCGTATTGTTGTTGTTGCTGTTGCTGTTCAGTCGCCAAGTCATGTCTGACTCTTCATGACCCCCTGGACGGTAGCACATCAGGCCTCCCTCTCTCTCACCATCTCCTGGAGTTTGCCCAAGTTCATGTCCCTTGAATCAGTGATCCCACCCAACCATCTCATAGTATTCCATTGGAATATTACCAGCCATAAAAAAGAATGTATTTAAGTCAGTTCTAATGAGGTGGGTGAACCTAGAGCCTGTTATACAGAATGA
Source organism: Aepyceros melampus (assembly GCA_006408695.1). Taxonomy (NCBI): domain Eukaryota; kingdom Metazoa; phylum Chordata; class Mammalia; order Artiodactyla; family Bovidae; genus Aepyceros; species Aepyceros melampus. The sequence goes on from SJXQ01008113.1 coordinate 102,102, forward strand.
AGTAAGTCAGAAAGAGGAAAAGCAAATATCATATATTAACACATATATGTGGAATCTAGAAAGATGGTACTGATGAACCTGTGTGCAGCGGAGTAATGGAGATGCAGACAGAGAAAACAGACTCACAGACACAGTGGGAGGAGAGGGTGGACGAGCAGAGTAGCATTGAAATGAATACATTGCCACAGGTGAAATAGGGAGCTAGTGGGAACTTGCTGTAGGATGCAGGGAGCTCAGCCTGGTGCTCTGTGGCTACTCAGAGGGGAGGGATGGAGTGGGCGGTGGGAGAGAGGTTCAAGGGGGTGGGGACATGTACACCTATGGTTGATTCACATTGATGGATGGCAGAAACAAACACAACATTGTAAAGCAATTATCCTCCAATTAAAAAGGAATAAATTTTTAAAAATCAGTCTGGTCAGGCTTAGAGGGAAACGTCATAGGATCCTCGATACTCTAAGCCACTTTCAGCCATCAGAAACTTCACTTGTATTACCTCAGTCTATTCTTTGACTATCAGGTAGCTTAGAATCATCTAAGATTCGACTAGGTATCTTAGAATCATCTTGTATCACTCGAGTTATTCTCAAACAATCTGGTTAAAAAAAATCAAAGCCTAATTTTTCAAATTTCTGATTCTTTGCAAACTGATGCTTTTGTAAAATAATACAAAAATGAAACACTAGAAAAAAGGTTCATGCATGCCCTTGGATGCTATAGCAATGTTTACTTTCAGTTTCTATATTTGTCTTACTGTAGACCTGAAAGCAATGGCACCCCACTCCAGTACTCTTGCCTGGAGAATCCCATGGACGGAGGAGCCTGGTGGGCTGCAGTCCATGGAGTCGCTGAGAGTTGGACACGACTGAGCGACTTCACTTTCACTTTTCACTTTCGTGCATTGGAGAAGGCAATGGCAACCCACTCCAGTGTTCTTGCCTGGAGAATCCCAGGGATGGAGGAGCCTGGTGGGCTGTCATCTATGGGGTTGCACAGAGTTGGACACGACTTAGCAGCAGCAGCAGCAGCAGACCTGAAACAGTCTGTGAACCTTCCAAGAGCCACACTTGGAGTGGCCCTGATCTAGTCCCTGGAGCCTCAGTCAAGAAGAGGGTGGGGATCAGTGTCCTGTGCTGATCATCAACCCTGGGGTTCTGACACAACTCCTCTTTCCCTATAGTGATTGAATCATTGCCCTGGGATTGTATGTGACTGGTACAAGCAGAAAAATAGTTAAGAATCAGTTCTCTGGTCTAAAACCTTCAAAGATAAGGGAGTGAGCTACTTTCTGGAATCCTATGATAGTACCGTGAGATCTTAAATGGTCTGAAAATATTCGCATGGCCTTCAACACTCACCCCACTATACCTTGCTACCCTTGGTGTCTCAATGCAACATTCACTGCTCAGTTGTATCTCCTTGGTTAGGCTCAGCTATTAGAACAACTGGACTTCCCAGGTGATTCAGCGTTAAAGAGTTCACCTGCCCATGCAGGACATGCAAGACATGCAAGTTTGATCCATGAGGTGGGAAGAAACCATGGGGTAGGCAATGGCGACCCACTCCAATATTCTTACCTGGAAAATCCCATGGATGAACAAGCCTGGTGGGCTACAGTTTATGGGGTCACAAAGAGTCGGACACAGAGCATGCACACACTAGAAGAATTACCTGTTTTTTACCAAAGCTGTACTGGATGGATGTCTGAAGAAGGAGAAAAATAAATTGGTAGAAACTGCCTCAGAATAGCTTATAGGAAAGGTTAGCTGTTTTAACTCAAAAATAGGAAAATTTCCAACAGAGGCAAACAGACTGAAGAAAATCATAAGCTAGGAGAGGACACTCAACTCATGGCCACCATGTAATGAAATAGGGATGATACAATCAGAGAACATATGAAACCCTAAAGGGCACCATTCCTTTATCATGATGCTGTCAGAAAGGACTGAAAGTCATTCCTGAGTACTGTTTTCATGAATATTCCTTTAGTCTTTTACCCATAGCATTGCTGTTCAGCAGAAATACTCCAAAGGACAATCCACTAGCATCTTCAAGGCATAGGAAGAATGTCTGCGCACCATACAAATTAGTTCCGTCCTGCAGAAAGACAATTTAAAATCAAAAATTTACAAATAAGCCCCACGTGGCCAGAAACAGCTTAGGAAATCAGTATTAATCATGTGAGAAATGGACAAAAGAACTTGTAGTCAAAGAAGACACAGATTTCTAATACAAGGTCTATATCTGGTTGATGTTAATCAAATGAATTAGTATTTTCTTGTACTAATGAGTCAGCTGTGAGAGCTTATGATGTGTTAAGATGTAGAAGAACAGGAGTTTTGAAACTGTAGTTCGTAAAACTCTTCTCTATACGTATCAAAAACAAACTTACAGTTACTGAAGGGGAAACTTGGCGGGGTGGAGAGGGATAAATCAGAAGCTTTGGATGAACATACACACATTACTATCTATAAGATAGAAAACCAAAAAGGATCTACATGGAATCTACTCAATATTTTGTGATAATCTATATGAGAAAAGAATGAATATATGTATATGCATAATTGAATCACTATTTTGTACACCAGAAACTAACACAACATTGTAAATCAACTATATTCCAATATATTTTTTTTAAAAGCAGCTCTCCTCTCAAACAGGCTTGACCTTGACTCAAAGAGGTTTGACCTAACCCCACCTGCAAAATCTCCATTAAGTCCTAATATAAATCAGTTCAGTTCAGTTCAGTTCAGTCGCTCAGTCGTATCCAACTCTTTGCGACCCCATGGACTGCAGCACTCCAGGCCTTCCTGTCCATCACCAACTCCTGGAGTTTACCCAAACTCATGTCCATTGAGTTGGTGATGCCATTCATCACCATATATAAATCAGGCACCATTTAATTTGCAACTAGATGGAGATCCATTTAAGATATCTGGTCTTCTAGTCTTTACAAGAGTAAACATTAGAACTTGAGTTGGGCTTCTAGACTTGAGAACAGTAGTTCTCAACCTGGGCCACATTCCACCTCAATTAAAACAGAATCTCTGGAGACAGAAGCAGGCAGCTATAGTTTGTTGAATTTCCCAGGGTGTTTCCAAAACGTAATCATGTTTGAGAATCACTGCTCTGGGACAGTACGTCTCAAAATTGGCATGCATAAAAATTCCAAAGGAATTTAATTTAAGTGTGGGTTCTAATTTAGTAGTTAGAAGAGAGAGCTGAGAGCCCGAACTTCTCATGTGGTGTTTCCTGTACTGCATACTTCAAGCAGCAAGGATCTTAGGTTCCTTATTAAACAAGCATCAGCAGCCATCATTCAGAGAGGACCTGCTCTGAATCAACACTTGTCCTGTTTTTCTGATAGGATGTGGTATGGTAAGAGCATGGGCCAGGGGTTAGATCTTATCTCTGTTCCTTAGAAACTATTTTTTTATTGTTGTGTTTGTTATTTAGTAGTGAAGTCATGTCTGACTCTTTTGCGACCCCATGGACTGTAGCCCGCCAGGTTCCTCTGTCCAAGGGATTTCCCAGGCAAGCATACTGGAGTGGGTAGTCATTTCCTTCTCCAGGGGATCTTCCTGATTCAAGGATCGAATCCACATCTCCTGCATTGGCAGGCAGATTCTTTACCACTGAGCTACTAGGCAAGCTCTTGTTTGGGTTTTTGGTTTGTTTTTGTTTTACATTGTGCTATTTATCTGGCTTCTCTAAACCTCAGTTTCTTTGTCTGTTAGATGGAGTAAAATAAACTTTTTTTTTTTTTTGGAGTTCTTTTGGTAAATAGAGATAATGTATTTTTAAAAGTCATTTAATAAATTATTCCTCTAATTTCCTTTCATCCAGTCACTAGTTCTGCTTAATCAGGAAAGTTGCTGAACAAAACCTGTATGTAGTATTGCTGAGTCTAGAAAATATCTCTACTTTGAATTTTAGCAGTAAAAACAAAACAGAGAAAAAAGAAAATAATTAACAACAATGAAACTTTATTCCTTCTATTCTCTCACTTCCCCAAACATTCTTCAAGGAAAGAATGATTAATACAGAATTACAGTTGATATTTTATCCTATTTTGCTGACAAACCTGGTAAGTTGGTGATTTGTAAAGGTCAACCTAAAATGTGGTGATCAGAACCAACATATTGTGCAGAATCAATATTGGTTTTTTCCACAACTAGTTAGTTCAAAAGGAAAATAAAATAAAAGTAGTTGGTATTTATTGAGCACTTTGTATGTGGCAGAGACTCTATATCTATCTGTTCATTTAATCACCATCACAACCCTATGAAGTAAGTATACTACCCCCATTTTATGAATGGGGAACTAAAGGCACAGAGGGGAAACCTGCCCAGAACCACATAACTGGTGAGTGCTGTTGTTATTGTTCAGCCACCAAATTATGTCAACTCTTTGTGACCCCAGGGACTGCAGCACATCTGGCATCCTGTCCCTCACCATCTCCTGGAGTCTGCCCAAGTTCATGTCCATTGAATCAGTTATGCCATCCAGCCATCTCATCTTCTGTTGCCCTCTCTGCTATTGGTGAGTAGCAGTGCCAGAATTCAGACCCGGTAGCCTCACCCTAGCAGCTTATTCCTAACTGTTATACTGTACTGCATGTACATCTCTTCATGACAAATAGATGGGGAAACAATGGAAACAGTGACAGACTTTATTTGGGGGGGCTCCAAAATCACTGCAGATGGTTACTGCAGCTATGAAATTAAAAGCCGCTTGCTTCTTGGAAGAAAAGCTATGACCAACCTCGACAGCATATTAAAAAGCAGAAACATTATTTTGCTGACAAAGGTCCATCTAATCAAAGCTACAGTTTTTCCAATGGTCGTGTATGGATGTGAGAGTTGGACCATAAAGAAAGCTGAGCACTGAAGAATGGATGCTTTTGAACTGTGGTGTCGGAGAAGACTCTCGAGAATCCCTTGGACTGCAAGAAGATCAAACCTGTCCATCCTAAAGGAAATCTAACCTGAATATTCATTGGAAGGACTAATGCTGAATCTGAAGTGAAGAACTGACTCATTTGAAAAGACTCTGATGCTGGAAAAAAGATTGAAGGCAGGAAGAGAAGGGGACGACACAGGATGAGATGGTTGGATAGCATCACCACCTTGATGGAAATGAGTTTGAGTGAGCTCCAGGAGTTGGTGATGGACAGGCAAGCCTGGTGTGATGCAGTCCACGGAGTCGTAAAGAGACAGACACAACTGAGTGACTGAACCGAACTGTACTGCTAGGAGTGACCTCATGAAAAGGCTATGATATTCAGTGAAGGTGGGCCCTTCTGAAAGCTTACCCCATTGGGGGTGGTGTCCCTGGCAAATATGGGCCAGGTCTTCCAGTTCATGTCGTGCCGGTACTGCTGGTGCACGTGTTCTCCCAGCCCATACACGTTGGCACTAGGCAGTGGATGGAGAGCTGCAGGAACTGGTGAGCAAACAGCAGGGGCCCAACGCTGGAGTCAAACCTGGACACAGGTAGAAAACACGGGACCGGTGGGCAAGTGGTGTGGAGACAAGGCAGCTGCTTAAAAAATTGTTCTTAAAGCTCAAAGACCCAGTGTGCTGTGCTCTGCTCAGTCATTCTGCTGCGTCCACTTCTCTGTGACCCCATGGACTGTAATCCACCAGGCTCCTCCGCCCATGGGACTGTCCAGGCAAGAATACTGGAGTGGGTTGCCATCTCCTTCTCTAGGAGATCTTCCCAGCCCAGGGACGGGACCCAGGGATCTCCTGCATTGGAGACTGGGTTGGATCTCCTGCATTGGATTATTTACCACTAATGCCACCTGAGAAGCCTCCAAAGACTCAATGCTCCCTGTTTAATCAGCTCCATTTGTCCTCCTGTGATATTTTCCAACGGATAACAAGAAAGAGATCACGTACCATTTGGCACATTTCTTAGATTCGTCCCCCTAATACTCTATTATGTGATCAGATTATTCTTACATTATAGTAGATGCTCCACAGAGAGCTACTGGTGCATAGGGGTTAGAAAGATGACCGGGAAAAAAGGGACACAAAGAGGGAAAATGACCTAATGGAAGGAAGAAAAAGAAAAAGGACACAGCCCAGTGCCTGGCCTATAATAAATGCTTAGTCATAACAGAGGAGGAGGAGGAGAAAGGAGGGGGAGAAAGAGAAATAGCGGAGCAGGAAGAAAGAAAGAGGCAGAAAGGCAGCGAAAAGTATGCATTTGAAGGTGGAGAGTCTGGTCACCATCAGTGAGCTTTCAACCTTCTAGAATATTACAGAAAGGCATTCTTTTGCAGGTTTGCAAACCTCCCTCCTCCATAACCTTCAGACTCAGCTCTCTAGGTAAGTTTCCAAAACTTACAGAACACGACTGTTGCTCGTTCTGATCACTTTGATGCCAAACGGCTGTTTGGAGACCTCAACTTTATACGTCAAGGAAGAGGCAGCATTTCCTGGAAGGGTTGCACATGTTCGTGGGGCACTTCGTATCTGTTCTGGTTTGGGTCAGTTAACTGTCCAGAAAGGTTAGCAAAAAAAAAAGTCAAAAACATCTCTACTTTTTCTAAAACAGAAGCATGCCTACCAACACCATGATTCCCAACACCTATGCTCCTGGCACTGGAATCTGGGCAGCAGATGACATCTTAATCTGAAATTATATCACCCAATTCAGATGTTTAATGCTTGGACATAAGTTAGTCTTTAGGTAGAAACATACACTGTAAGTCTGCAGACATGACTTATCTCTAGAATTTTCAAAGCTGTGATCATTCTTTTCTTGCCCTCCCTACCACATTTCACATGGTATCAAGGGAAAATGCATGAAAGCCAAAACTCACCAGTGACCCCTATAATATATATCTGGGAACTTATCACACTGAAGGAAGGCAATAGGTGCCTTCAACATACAGGTGCTAAGTAAGAAAATGACAGTAGAGAAAAATACTCTACTAGCCAATTTTTCTCTTTTGTAGTAACTGCAGTCCTCAGGTATGGAACAAGAACCTCTCAAAAATTTTCTAAATAAGCAGGTATCATCTGATACCATTTATATGTGGAACCTAAAATATGACACAAATGAATGCATTTATGAAAGAAAAAGACCTAGAAAACAAACTTATGGTTACCAAATGGGAAAGGGGGTTGAGGAGGGATAAACTAGGAATTTGGGATTAGCAAATGAAATCTATAATACATAACATATATTAACATATATATAACACATAACAAAACTATAATATATAGCATAAACATTTAAGAACAAGGTCCTACTGTAGAGCACGAGGAACTATATTTGCTATCTTGTAATAAACTGTAATAGAAAATAATATGAAAAATATAAATCAACTACAACCTTAAAGTGGAAACGGTTAGATGTCTGGTATTCTGCTGTGAGAAGGACATTGTTGACATCATTTCCAAACAGAGATGGAGAAGACAACCTTTGCAGCTGGACTGTGAATCCTAATGTGAAAGGGAAGAGAGTTTTCAGAGCCAGCTGTGTAAATTCACAAACAACAGCCACATACAAGTAAGCTTTGTGCCAAAGGGGCTGGATACTGTAGAGCACGAGGAACTATATTTGCTATCTTCTAATAAACTGTAATAGAAAATAATATGAAAAATATAAATCAACTACAACCTTAAAGTGGAAACGGTTAGATGTCTGGTATTCTGCTGTGAGAAGGACATTGTTGACATCATTTCCAAACAGAGATGGAGAAGACAACCTTTGCAGCTGGACTGTGAATCCTAACGTGAAAGGGAAGAGAGTTTTCAGAGCCAGCTGTGTAAATTCACAAACAACAGCCACATACAAGTAAGCTTTGTGCCAAAGGGGCTGGTGAAAAGCCTTTACTTCCCATCAGAAGAGGAGACACAGCTGTGGACCTCATCATACACACACACCACACTGGGCCAGATTCTCAAGCAGGCACTGCTACTACCTTATTCAAAAGTATGCCTCTCTTCTCCAAAATCTGAACAGAAACATCCCTCTCCTTCCATCAGCCCATCAGTCACTCCTACACCCTTTACACTCTCAGTCCTCGATGCGTTCATATCCATTATTCCCTCTCTGTTGTCTTCATGTTACATCACAGGTGACCGTAGGCACTAATGCCATCTCCTTAGTTAGGTGACACACCAGATGAGAGTCCAGACCTTATTAGAAAAGTCCATCAGGCCAAGAGGCCCTGGAGGAAGAGCATGCCTCTTCCTTTATGCTAAGAGCCTCCCCCAAGTGGTCAACTTCTGTTATCACCAAAATGTTCATTATTATGGCTGCATTTTACGATGGGAGAAAAGAAGGGGGGATGTTTAGTCCATGAACAGTGACACTGACTAGCTAACTTAAATAAAATGTTGATAAAATTGGAATTGTTTCCATATCATTAAAATTGCATTGCATTAGATTTGTTGGTAGTCTCAGGGTTGACTGAGTCCAAAACTCTCTCTTTAAAAGTTAGAAACTTGGCAGTTCTATTTGCAATTTTTTAAGGAATCTCCACACTGTTTTCCATAGTGGCTGTACTAATTTGCATTCCCACCAACAGTGTAAGAGGGTTCCCTTTTCTCCACACCCTCTCCAGCATTTATTGCTTGTTGACTTTTGCATCGCAGCCATTCTGACCGGTGTGAAATGGTACCTCATTGTGGTTTTGATTTGCATTTCTCTGATAATGAGTGAATGAAGAGATCATGATGTATGGACAAGGTTACATAAGGAAACCCACTCCAGTATTCTTGCCTGAAAAATCCCATGGACAGAGGAGTGTGGAGGGCCACAATCCAAGGGGTCACAAAGAGTCGGACCCAACTGAGTGCACTCACACACACATAAGGACAAAGACAGGAACAGGACATGTCTCCCAACTCTTAAGACAGAGAGTGATCTTTTCCCTTGATACCAAAATAGGTTCTAGTCCATGCTTGAGGGGAGTGCCCATCCCATCACAGGCACTGTGGCCGTACAGAGCACACCCTGCCTGCTGCTACAGCTCTCTACTGCAGAATACAGAGCCACCCTCCAGAGGACCTGGAGTTCCTTCTTCCGGGCTCAGCTCGGCTTACCTGCATTTGTGTTCACGAGGTCACCCCCTACATGATAGCCATGATTCTTAGAGTAGTAGCACCAGGGCATACTTATGGTTCCCTGAGGACTCCAGCAACAGCCACGCTGGTCACAGGTAGCCTGAAATAAGAGATCAGTCAGAGTAACTCCATTCATTGATAAATATGATTGGAGCTCGTAGTCTCATGAACCTTGTTTTACAAATAAGTAACCTGATAGTCAGAGGAATTGTGCCGCAGCCCAGTCAAAGCAGTGTTTGCCCTCAAAACTCATTTTTGTTATTGTTATCATATAACAGTATATGATTGCAGTGTATTCTATACCTCTCATCAGAATAAAACTGATAAATTTATTTAAAGATTCTAAACTGCAATATAGTTATATCACCAGTAAGCCAAAATGACAAATACAGCTTCATTAATTTTGGTTTTGGCTTTTTAAATAAAGACTTTGCAATTAACTTTATTCAGAAGCTTTGAAATCAAAGTAAATTTGCTTTGACTTTTAAATGTGTATATTATAAATCTGTATACTCAGTATATGTGACATATATGCATACATATTATGTATATTCATAAATATATATACATTTTTATATATAGTTTCTCAGTTCATCCCAAGGCAGAAAGCAACTGTTCCATGAAACCCAAATAGATTCTAATTCTTATTTTAAAAAGTTACATGCCTTTAACTATAATTAATGACTCAATCACATGGATACTACAGGCTACCCAGGTGGCACTAGTGGTGAAGAGCCCTCCTGCCAACAAAAGAAACAAGAGAGATGTGACTTTGATCCCTGGGCGAGGAAGGTCCCCTGGAGAAGGAAATGGCACCCACTCCAGTACTCTTGCCTGGAGGATCCCATGAACAGAGGAGCCTGGCAGGCTACAGTCCATACGGTCACAAAGAGTAGGACACGACGGAAGGACTCAGCCTGCATGCACATGGATAAGTAAAATGAATACAATCTCTTTCTCATGTCAACTAATCTGGAAGAAGCCGTCAAATTAAATACAACAGAATGCAAAGAAAGCGCCCCTCTTGAAGAGTAATAATAAAATATTATAGCAAAAATAATAGGTTGTAGCTTCCAAGATCAGATTACGGAATGTCTGCAGTCTTCCTCCCTGTCTTTCCCTTGTTCTGTCGGAGCCCTCCCTCTGGGAGAAGTTAGGTGCTGCTCTGCAGAGTGGCCCACATGGTGAGGAGCCGAGGGAGGCCTCTGGGCAACACCCAGCAAGGCACTCAGGCCCTCAGCCCAGCCGCCCTTGAGCAGCTGAATTCTGCTAATGATTACAGCAATCACAACACTCCCCCTTGAAAAGGATCGTCCCTCCGTCCCAGCAGACACCTCGACCACAGTGTGTCAGGAGCCTGTTGGCCAAGAGCACCCAGATACACGAAGGCCAGATTTCTGACCATAGAAACTGTGAGGAAATAATGTTTGCTGTGCCAAGCCATTATTTTGGAGATAATTTCTTCCACAGCAACAGATAACGAACACACCCTGCTACATTATTTTACAGATGAAGAACCTCAGACCACGGAATTCAAAGTTCACAGGGGTGAAGTGATTTGCCAAAGCTCACTTAGTTAGCTATTGAGAAGGCAAGGATCAAAATTTAGTTCTCTTGCTCTCTGTTTCTTTGTTTCTATAGTCTGGGTTAAGTATCTGCTGAACATATGACCAACCTAGGTAGCATATTCAAAAGCAGAGACATTACTTTGCTGAATAAGGTCCGTCTAGTCAAGGCTATGGTTTTTCCTGTGGTCATGTATGGATGTGAGAGTTGGACTGTGAAGAAGGCTGAGCGCCGAAGAATTGATGCTTTTGAAGTGTGGTATTGGAGAAGACTCTTGAGAGTCCCTTGGACTGCAAGGAGATCCAACCAGTCCATTCTGAAGGAGATCAACCCTGGGATTTCTTTGGAAGGAATGATGCTAAAGCGAAACTCTAGTACTTTGGTTACCTCCTGTGAAGAGTTGACTCATTGGAAAAGACCCTGATGCTGGGAGGGATTGAGGGCAGGAGGAGAAGGAGACAACAGAGGATGAGGTGGCCGGATGGCATCACTGACTCAATGGACGTGAATCTGAGTGAACTCGGGGAGTTGGTGATGGACAGGGAGGCCTGGGGTGCTGCGATTCATGGGGTTGCAGAGTCGGACACGACTGAGAGACTGAACTGAACATACTTTCAGGGGGATATGGGAATGCTTTACAAATATAAGACACATAAAAATTGCTTAGATATTTAAACAATTAGATTTAATCAAATGCTAATTTTTATGCTAATGCTGCTGCTGCTGCTAAGTCGCTTCAGTCGCTTCAGTTGTGTCCGACTCTATGCGACCCCATAGACGGCAGCCCACCAGGCTCCTCCGTCCCTGGGATTCTCCAGGCAAGGACACTGGAGTGGGTTGCCATTTCCTTCTCCAAGGCATGAACAAACTTCTGCAAATCCAGTTTTTTTGCTGATAAATACCTTTTCCACTGGGCAATAACATGAGAAGTCATGTTAGGCACAGACTCCTGCCTTAATATTGAGGACCTTTAGGATCTAGGGGTTTTATTTATTTATTTCACCTCTCATTAACTGATATTAAAGATCAAAAACCGGTGTCCATCTATGGCTTCTACTGCTCTGGAATCAGGCTTCACTGTGAACTCAACTAGTCCGCAGGTTTTGGTTTTTCTTTCCAAAACCCATTCAGATGAAACTTCAGTATAACAGGAAAAGAGAAAGGTGTTGAAGAGTGTTAAGTAGAATGGTGTCAGGATGCTCCCTGGAGCTTATTAATCTCTTCATTGAACAGGAAAGGGATCAAAGAGTGGCCCAGGCAGCCGGAGAACTGTTGGCTGCCTGGAAACCCCAGGCCCTGCAGCTGAGCCCTGCAGTGATGAGAAGCAGTGTGAGAAGAAGCAGAGCCCAGGCACACAGGCAAGAGAGTAAAGAGTATGCGAAACATTGAAACGAGTTGCAGAGAAAAGCTATGAAAAAGACAATATGAATAGGATCGAAGGCACACAAAAAGAATCAGACCTAAACCCAAGACACAAAACACCCCTTGATGTTGAACCTGAGAATTAAAATTTAAGAGAAACTGCCAAAATAATATAGGGTGTAGCATTTCCAATACAGTACTGAGGGGAAAAAAATCTCAGTGCAAAAAATAAGGAAAGAAAACACATATATGGGAGTGAAGGTAAGTGGGGAGCAGTATCTGAAAAAAGAACAAGTGGAAAACGAGAAATGAGACTGTAGTTTTTCAGGTCGATTGCTACATGGCTTAAATACTTAATTTAGAACACAAAGATGATCTGATTACATTTACAGAAATACATTCAGCTGAGGTTGCTTATAGACAGCACACCCAAAGTTTAAGCTTACAAAAGCCCAGAAAACGGGGGAAACAGTTATGTGAGAAGAATACTAACCAAAAACCAGAACAACTATAGTAATAGCTGACAAGTAGACTTTAAGTAAATATTTATTATTAGGGAGACACAGAGTTGCTATATGAAGACGGAAACTCACCAGGAAGATATGACATCTCAGCTCTGATATGCACCTGATATTAAAGACTCCAAGCATTTACAGGAAAAAAAAATTAAAGAATCAAAACGGAAACCTGAAAAAGATACTAATTATATCATGGACTAGTTTTAAAGAACTCCCTCAGTAATTGATAGATAAAGTAGACAAAAAAGTAAAGCTACTTTGCTTTTTGCTTAATAGATGCATACAGGCTCCTACATTAAGACAGAGGGAGACACTGGGTTGAACTCAGAGATGGTGAGAAACCAGACGCTGAAGACACTGTTTATGACCTAGTCGAGCTCTGCTCCACCTGAGCCTTTCTCCTCCACCTCTCAATCCTTCTTAATATTTAGAGAGAGGAAAAGAAACAAACAAGCAAGTATTTAGCATCATAGTCAAAACTTGAAAGAAAAAGGAAACAAACATAGCATCCAGTCTTATCCATGAATGTAAAACCTAAACGAGCACACAGCTTTAACAACAGAAATCAGCCACATATTAAGTAAAGAGCAGGTGGTGTTTCTCCCAGAAACACAAGAATTGTTCAACACTAGGAAACCCACTGTATAATTTGTCATAACTTATTCAAGGAAGTACACAATACAACCCTTTAAATTGATCAGCTATTCAAGATAAAATTCTTGGCAAACTGAGAATAAAAGTAAGTTTCTTAGTTGGATAATGGGTATCTACCTAAAACCTATAATAAGCATTTCACTAAATGTGAAATGTTAGAAACATTCCCTTTAAAATCAGAAATAAAAGGTAGATGACCCAGATCTATGACTTATTATAATTAAATATGTATAGGAGGTCCTAACACTACAAGACTAATAAGACAAGAAAATAAAACTTGCTGTATGACTCGAGGAACTCAGACTGGGGCTTTGTGACAACAGAGAGGGGTGGGATGGGGTGGGAGGTGGGAGGGAGGTCAAAAGGGAGAGGATATATCTGTATCTATGGTTGATTCATGTTGATATATGGCAGAAACCAACACAGTATTGTAAAGCAATTATCCTTCGATTAAAAATAAATATGTTTTAAAAAGAAATATAAATTAATTAATTTTTTAAAAATTGTAAAACAAAAAGGATGAAGCTAAGACATCATTGTTTTCTGACATAATATTGTGTAATTAAAATCCAAGAAAATTTATAGAAATAAATTTATACTAAATAAGTTAATTATTAGACCTTCTGTTTTCTTTTAAAGTTATATATATTTTTTTCTTTTTTGCTTTTAGTGTTCCTAGAATTGTTCCTCGACATTGAGCTTGATTACACTAAAATATAAAACATCTGTTCATTAAGACAGCATAAAATAGGTTAACGTCATCTCATTACAGAAGACATTTGCAACACATATAATAAAAATAAGGAGGAGAAACTAGAATAAGGTGAGCAAGAAATGTGTACAAATCAGAATGAGTTGAAAATAATTTACTGATAAAACTACATATGCTTTGGAATGGTTGATCATTAGGTCATTAGGAAGCAACAGATGGAAGATTAAATTGAAGAATCAGGACCTCAGCAACTGTAGCATTTATAAAAGATGGAAAGCAAGGTTGCAAGGACAAACGCAAACAGGCGAGAAGGAGGCATCCCAGGTGCAGTGAGAGTCAGCATGAGTGAGTCAGAATTAGCCATCTCCTGCTGCTGGAGGGAAAGGGTCCACAGTGGACCTTGCTCATTCAGCCCTGCCAACCATCCTGTATCAGGTACTGGTTCCTCTAACCCTCCATCCCTCATCCTGTTCTTACTATACCGCCCAGTGGCTCTCCACATGCTTTATGTTTACCAATACCTACTCTGGTCAAGATTAGAATGGATAAAGTGGCTCCATGCCTCTGACACATGTGCCGTCAGGAGACGGGGTCTACCGCCTTTCACACTGAATCACGCTGCACCTGGGATGCTTCCCTCTCTCCTGTTTGCATTTGTCCTTGCAACCTTGCTTTCCGTCTTTTATAAATGCTACAGTTGCTGAGATCCTGATTTTTCCATTTAATCTTACATCTGCTGCTTCCTAACGACCTAATGATCAACACATTACAAGGCATATGTAGTCTTATCCGTAAATTATTTTCAACTCATTCTGATTTGTACACATTTGGCCTCTGACTGATTCGAGCAACAGAGTGTAAGAAAAATGATGCTACATAGGTACCAGGTCTCATCTTGCCTTTAGAGGCTTGGCAGCTTTATCTCCATCTCCTGCAGCCCCAAGCTGCTGTGTAAGAAGTTGAACTATCCTGTTAGAGAGATTACTGACAGAGAGAGAAAGACTCTGTGACCACACGGAAGAGGGGTGGGGCCCAGGGGAGGTGAACCTCAGAACCATCTTCACCAAGGTGCCAGACATGAGTGAAGCCATCTTGGACTCTCCAGAGCCTGTCAGCCTGCAAGCGTGTAGCCATCCTAGTCCACACCACATAGAACAGAGGAACCACCCAGCCAAACCCTTCCCACATCTCTGACCCATAAAAACGGAGATGTTACAAAACGATTGCTGTTCTGCATTTGGAGTCATTCATTTGGCAGCAGTGAATAAATACAGAGACCATGCTGTAAGAAAATATGGTACCTAAACAATTCAAGTCTGGATTTTTTGGTCCAACGTGGAGGGAACATGGAGCAAGTAAGAAGCAGCAGGGCTCATAGCTGCCTAGCTCATCTCAGAACAGTTTTATCACTGACTACAGGGAATCCAAAAACATTGGATGCATTCATTCAAATGAACTAGATCCAAAACCCAAATATAAATACATTTTTAACTATCCAGTTTCTGTATCTCTTCTGCCCTCTGTTGTTATGGATAATAAAGACTTTTCTAAAATACCAGGAAAACTTGATGTTGCGAATAAATATAGAACCAGAAAGTTTTTATACAAAGGTAATAAGAGTGAGGAAATGTATCCCATTCTCAAATACTGGCAGCAATTTTAGAAGTTGAAAAATACTTAACAAGATACTTCCAAATCACCTTCTACTTAGTCAAACATTACCTGGACACTTTTATGTTCAGCAAGTTTGACAGGTGAGTGAAATTAATCTCAATTCATTAAAGTATCTTACTTATAATTTCATAATATGCACTTTAAGTTTGCTTTAGAAAGTTAACCTGACCACTTCTTTCTATCCCATAGTGAAGTCTGACAGCAAAGAACATGCCTTGTCTGCAATTCTTATGATCTAGAATCTCAAGTCCCCTAAATTATACTACAGTGAAGTTCACAGAACATCTGTCAGGGCCTCAGAGGCACTATTTTAAAATCTTGTTAACTACAGGATTTAGGAGCATTCCTAGCACTTGTTCAGTAGTTGTTTGTTAATGAATAAATTTCAGTGTCCACATTGTCTCATGTCACTGATAAGGTCTTGACAGTCTGCAAGGGACAGTCTGCAAGGGTAATGTGATTTAGTGACCACGTGGCAGAGTTTTTCAGAAGTACAGCCAAGACCAGAAATTGATATCCTGGCTCCCCTAACATGCTGCTGCCCAATGGCCACACATTGGTTCAAGACAACTTAAGTCTATATTCAGGCCTTTGCAGCTCACTGCCCTTCCCAGTACAGTACAATGGCTTTTAATTAATGTTGTGTGGACACAGAGTAATTCTGGCGTTGGAGACTAATAATGATCTGATATATACTTGCTGCTGCTGCTGCTGCTAAGTCGCTTCAGTTGTGTCTGACTCTGTGCAACCCCATCGACGGCAGCCCACCGGGCTCCCCGGTCCCTGGGATTCTCCAGGCAAGAACACTGGAGTGGGTTGCCATTTCCTTCTCCAATGCATGAAAGTGAGAAGTGAAAGGGAAGTCGCTCAGCCATGTTTGACTCTTCGTGACCCCGTTGACTGCAGCCTACCAGGCTCCTCCATCCATGGGATTTTCCAGGCAAGAGTATTGGAGTGGAGTGCCATCACTTTCTCCAATTTACTTGCTAATATACTGTAAAACTTGCTCCGTTAAACACTTATTGATTAAAACTGGAATTTGGAAAAAGATATAAGCAATAAGTAGATAAGTACCAAGTATGTTTGTTATCAAATATGACAAAGTTTCTGAATAAGAAATAGGGTGACCACTCAAATATCATCAAAAAGATTACCATTAGTATTATTAATCTTATCCACAGGAAACGCATAATTGCAAATTGTTCTCAGCTTAACTAAATAGTTACTCAGGATTGCAGGTTTAGTTTAACTATGTAAATCTCTTTTTATACAATACATTCCAATCCTGAAAACCAGAGTTGAAAATCATTACCCACCATCTCTCTCCCAAGCTGGATATCTGGAATTTATGCTAAATATTTCTGCTCCATGCCATCAGTGCATTCAACTAAATTCTGGAATGGTGGATAAAAGGCTTCATCAGGGAAGTGGAAAGTGACACGCTCTTTCAGAATGGAGAGGTTCAGGGTAAGTATAGAGTGTGAGCTAAACTGCTTCAGTCATGTCTGACTCTTTGCTACCCTACGGACTGTAGACTGCCTGGCTCCTCTGTCCATGGGATTCTCCAGGCAAGAATATGGAGGGGGTTGCCATGCCCTCCAGCTGTCACTAAAATCTGCATGGGTGGGATGGTCTAAGTGACACTACAGAGGCACAGAAAAGGGTAACTAGGGTCTTAGAAGACAGAAGGAAGCATTTGAATATTACCCAATGCATCGTAATGTATGCGGTAGGTACTCTAGTTAAGTAGAAGTGGAATGAAAGTAGGGTGTTCAGGAGAGCACTTCATCCACGCATGTGATGAAACAGGCAGGAGGGGCAGAAATGGAATTCAGAAGAGACACTTGCAGCCTCCTGAGTAATCCAGGCATGAAGTAACATTTACTCAGTCTTACTCAGTACTTGAGTATGACTGCAGTGAGAATGGAAATGATGTGTTTTTCTAGAAAGTATTGTTAAGAAAAATGTTTTAAAACACATGAAATACTGACCAAAAGCTCTGAGAGGAAGATTCAAGCAAAAGTTATGCTGTTCCAGCCTCATCGACTAGAAGCATAGCCGCACTGCCCAGACAGATCTGAGTTGAGACAGGAAAGCAGATTTGGTGAGACGGTGGTGCGTTCCAGAGCCATGATTGTGAGACATCCAGGTGAAGATGCCCTGTAACCAGCTGCTAGTCCAGAACTAGAGATCAGGACTAGAGGTTTAGCTACTAATAACTGAGCCATCTTTCCTTCTGAGACCCATGAAAGGGGCCCTTTGAGCCCGTTCTCTCTAAAAAGGCTCCCAAGAGCACTGGGGGTTAGTTGACAGATGACTTTATTCTGTCCTGGACACAGGATTCCCTCCCTTTACTGGGATAAGAAACAATGGGATTTACAACAAAGAATCATCTGAAGGGAGATTTATTCTGTTAATTCTTCAACCCCAGAAGAGAGAAGGTGAGAGGAATAAGAAAACATTACAGCAATGGCCTCAGCAGTAAGACATTGTGCCCAGCTCAATGTCATGCTCATAATTTCTTCCCACTTCCCTCCCGCATATAGCCTTAATACTTTCCTTCAACAAATACACTTATCTGTATGTATATAGATTTAATTTAAGTATCTGTAAGATATCTATCTCTGTCTGTACACACACATACACATCATTGCCCATAGAATCAGAGCCTCTCAACAACAGCCTGGATCAGCATATAGCACCCAGGATACTTAAAACACACACCAAAATACCTAAGAAACACCTTCTATGAAAAACCCAACCCCTGAAAGTGCTTTCTAGAGTCTTTCCCTCTGGCTGAGCTGAAGAGGAGCAGGCCAGTGACTGAATGCCAAGGTCATAGATTAATTCCCTTGGGTATAACACATAGAAGCAAGGCAAAGGTTGTTTACTGAACTACGATCTTGATACCACAGCATTTATTAAAAGGCCTTATAATAAAACTAAAGACCGATTCCTGAGGCAGCAGTGACATGTGACGTTCACGTGGCCAGCAACAGGATGGGGTGTTGCAGGAGGACGAACAGACTGAGGATGCCTTAGTCTTCCAGGCGGGCTTCTGAGCAAGTGCTTCCTAGCACGCTATCACAGGGGCAGGTAAAGGGGTGTGGATCAGCTTTCTGGAAACATCCTGCTTGGGCACAACCTGCCTAGACCACAACTTCCCATTCCTGTCGGCAAAGCAGCACAGCAATGGTCCTCTAGAGCAAGCTCCAATCTGCCGCACAGTCTCGGACTCTGCGTGTTCTCTGGCACCCATCCTGCGGCTTGGCCATTCGGGGCCGCTCGACAGGTCCCGCGTGCCCACACGTCCTCTTCCATCACTTCATGTACTCTGTCTCCTCTTTTCTGAATTCACTTTCCATTTCTCTCATCTCTGTTAAAACTCCCACTTCCTGCCAATTCCAGACCGCCACCTTCTCCTTGGTAATAATCTCTTCTGTTTTGTGATCCACACAGTATTTTACTTACAACTTACAAATTTTTGTTTTATAGTCTTGTTATTTATTTACTTCGGTTATCTCCTTTACCTATTGAATCTATCATCTAAAACACTAAACTTTTTGACATTTGGCCCCAGACCGAAGTGCCTTTTTTTTTTTCTTTCTCTCTTCTATCTTCTTTTCCTTTATTTCTACATCTTTTCTTCTCTCTTTTCTTAGTTTCCTATTATATGATTTTGTTCAGCCCTCAGTGGCTTCTCCTAGATGCTATATGTCACATAAAAAAACAAACTCCTCTACCCCAAATCCACGGTCTTCCAAAATCTGAATCCACCTTTTTCTGCTCAGATTCCTTTCTTCCTACTCCAAGCAGGCTTGCTTCACTAACCCAAGAGTGAGTTACATTCATTCTGCTCAGGATAGGATGCCAGATGAAGGGTGCAAGAGCTTGGTGAGATGAGCCAGTCTAATTGGGATTCCTTCTGATTTTGGCAGGCAGGAGGAGAAGGGGGCAGCAGAGGACCAGATGGCTGGATGGTATCACTGACTCAACGGACTTAAGTTTGAGCAAACTCCAGGAGATGGTGAAGGAAAGGACAGGGGAGCCTGGTGTGCTGCATTCCATGGGATCGCAAAGAGCTGGACTTGACTTAGCAACTCAACAACAAAAACAACCATACAGGAGCTCTCTCTTGCCTTCAACATGGCCTCTGAGCTTCCTGGCTAGCTCTGTCAAATCACTCTTCTCCTAACTACAGTAATTTGAACAGAGGCACACGCACACACATGGAGAATGCCATGTGAAGACAGAGGCAGAGAATGGAGTGATGTAGCTTCAAGCCAAGGAACACCGAGCATTGTGGCATCACCAGAAGGTAGGACAAATGCATGGAACAGATTCTTCCTCAGAGCTCTCCAAAGGAACCAACCCTAGACTTCCCTGGTGGCCCAGTAGTTAAGACTCTGCCTGCCAATGCAGGGGACACAGGTTCAATCTCAGGTCCAGGAAGATCCCACACGCCACAGGGCAACTAAGCCTGCATGCCGCAACTGGTGGAGCTCACGCCCTAAAGCTCATGCTCTGCAACAAGAGAAGCCACCACAATGAGAGGCCCACACGCTGCAACTAGAGAGTAGCCCCAACCCCCCCCCCCCCCCCCCCCCCCCCCCACCACCCCCCCCACCACCCCCTCCCCCACC
>SJXQ01008113.1:122453-140307 GCA_006408695.1 Aepyceros melampus
CGAGCATGGCCACAAAGACCCAGAACAGCCAAAATGAATAAATAAAGTCATTCTTTTAAAAAAAAGGAACCAACCCTAACAAAATTTGATTTTGGACTCCTAGCCTCCAGATGTATGAGAAAAAAACTTAGAAATACAATGCCTTTTGGTATTAGGACCTTTAGACAAACTAAAACAGTATCTCTCAAGAACCTCACAGATTTTTCCAGCCCACAAACAATAGGACAGCCCAGAGGTAAATGTGAGGGGGTCACACGCCCAAGACTCACAGGCAGCAAGCATCCTCTCCGTGCCTGATACAAACCTGCCATTACGTGTCAGTGGACTTCACTCAGAAGCCTGCATTTTGTGTTTATTCACTCCCAACATGAAATGTGACTGATACGGTGTGTGCAATGCACTTTATAATCCTAATATCTTGCTGGATTTCAGCTGATGATCAAGAAACCTTGCCCTACAGTAAATCCCCAGATGTCTGTACTATCTTTAATCTGGTATTTATTGCCTCTTTCTTCAAAACTTGGCTCTGGAAAGTGAAAGTTGCTCAGTCGTGTCCGACTCTTTGCAACCCCAAGGACTATACAGACCTTGGAATTCTCCAGGCCAGGATACTGGAGTGGGTAGCCTTTCCCTTCTCCACGGGATCCTCCCAACCCAGGGATCGAACCCAGGTGTCCCGCATTGCAGGTGGATTCTTTACCAGCTGAGCCACAAAGAAGGCTCTGGAAACTTTGTCCTTATTTGAAATCCTGGTTTGTGCCTGTGGTTGACTGTTTATTGTATCCTAGATAACCTATTGGAAATGTGTAAGGAAAAAAGACCGACAAAGGAGAGAAGAAAGAGCCAGAGAGAACCAGTAACCAAGCAGTGTTACGAGATAAAAGACAGATACATTTTTAGTATGAGTAAGTCCCAGGTCTTACTTAGAACATACTAAAACAAAATTCATTGTTTATCTGAAATTAAATTTAACTGGGCAGCCTATACTTTTATGTGCTGAATCTAGTCACCCAAGGTAACTTTCTAGTTCTTTTCCTAAAGCAGCACTGTCATTTGAGCATGAATACAGGATTACTTTTTCTGAATCAGCAATAATTGCAATGCAAAAACTATTCTAGGGGCTACAAACAAACAAACAAACATAAAACACTTTATCCAATCGCATAAACTCTTAAATGAAAACCAGATCCATAACTCAAACCTTTGTTGGTGATTGGTCAGGAATGCAGTTTATCCGTTCTGAGTCATTTACCGCTGGGCACTCGGCAGAACCAGGGGTGGTACTTGTCCCAGGATCTGGGCTAACTGTCGTCCCAGTATCTAGGATTATCCCAAAAACAAACATAAGATGAGACCATCAGACAGAATTAACATCACAGGCATTTGATACTAGCTCTCAACACTCCAATTATATGGATGTCACTACTGGGAATAGTGATTGGGCTTCACTGTGTGACTTTGAAGTATACATATTCACTTTATAAAGCTTCATTTTGTTCTTGCTGATTGCATTTAACCCTATGTATACCTGTACCTGGAGAAGAGCATGACAACCCACTCCAGGATTCTTGCCTGGGAAATCCTATGGACAGAGAAGCCTGGCCAGCTACAGTCCATAGGGTTGCAAAGAGTCGGGCACAGTTGAAGCAACTTAGCATGTATGCATACCTGCACCATCTCCTTCTACCAGCAAGGCCTTCCCCAAGTGCATACAAGAGCAAGGAGCTGGATTCCACCATGAGATTGGAAGCTCATCAGAGATTTCTTTAGGGCTCTCTACAATAAGCTTATAACAATATTAGGACAAAACAATGAGGCTTTTAATAAGCTTTCTTTTCACTAGGGTTTCCAATTCAAAGTGGTGGATTTGGATTTCCCTGGTGGTCCAGTGGTTTAAAGACTTCATTTTCCAATGCAGGGAGTACAGGTTTAATTCCTAATTGAGGAGCTAAGATAAGATCCCACGCACATGCCTCAAGGTCAAAAACCAAACATAAAAAAAGAAGCAATATTGCAACAAATTCAATAAAGACTAAAAATGGCCCACATCAAAAGCAAACAAACAAACCAAAAAAAAAAAACAAAAAACTTTCAAAAAAAGCAAACAAAGTACCCCAAAAGTGGTAGATAAAAGAACTTCTTATTTGTGACAGTTCCTGCATGCAGGTTTTAGTTTCATCTTCAGGATCAGAGAATTTTGAGAATTTTAAGAATTTAACAACCTTTGAGATTATTTAATCTAGCTTCCCACAAAAGTAGAAATGGCATGGCTGAGAATAAGGGAAGGAGGGAATAGTTTTTCCTCTGGCTACATATTGGCCCTCCTTGCCTGCCCCAACTAGGAAGCTGCTCTTAGATGAAGCCCAGATACAAAATCATGGATAACTCAGCACAATCTAGCCCCGCTTTGAAAATAATACAGCTCAATAAACTTTTAATAACTCTATTAGCTGTTATTTTATTAAAGAACAAACTTGGGCCTAATATACTTCACTTGATTATATACTTATTTGACTATGTTTCATATCAGTTCAGTCACTCAGTTGTGTCCGACTGTTTGCAACCCCATGGACTGCAGCACACCGGGCTTCCCTGTCCATCACCAGCTCCTGGAGCTTGCTCAAACTCCATCGAGTTGGTGATGCCGTCCCACCATCTTATCCTCTGTTGTCCCCTTCTACTGCTACCTTCAATCTTCCCCAGCTTCAGTGTCTTTTCCAATGAGTCAGTTCTTTGTATCAGGTGGCCAAAGTATTAGAGTTTCATATAAGGTTATTATGAATTATACTTGGGAAACAATACAATTATTCAATGAAATTTGGCCAATATATTTCAAGTGCCAGTTGTGGAATCCTGTACTATGCTAAATCAGGGGGAAAAGTGTCAGTGTTAGGCCTACAATGTATGCCTGTTTGTGCCGTCACATTTTTTTGCCGACAAAGATCCATCTAGTCAAGGCTATGGTTTTTCCAGTAGTCTTGTATGGGTGTGACAGCTGGACCATAAAGAATGGTGAATGCTGAAGAATTGATGCTTTTGAACTGCGGTGTTGGAGAAGACTCTTGAGAGTCCCTTGGACTGCAAGGAGATCCAGCCAGTCCATCCTATAGAAAATCAGTCCTGAATATTCACTGGAAGGACTGATGCTGAACTGAAGCTCCAATACTTTGGCCGTCTGATGCGAAGAACTGACTCATTGGAAAAGACACTGATGCTGGGAAAGATTGAAGGGAGGAGGAGAAGGGGACGACAGAGGATGAGATGGTTGGATGGTATCTCCAACTCAATGGACATGAGTTTGAGCAAGCTCTGGGAGTTGGCGATAGACAGGGAAGCCTGGTGTGCTGCAGTCCATGGGGTCGCAGGGAGTCAGACACGACTGAACGACTGAACTGAACTGCACTGTCACAGTTTGAGTCAGGCAGTCCCCAACACACACATACAGGCTCACACCAGTGGACATGAAAGCATTACTTCCCTGTCATTTATGAGGTTTCTGCTTTGAAAAGAGCAACATATGGAGGGATAACTCCAGACTTCCTTGTTACCTTGTGATTCCAGGGAATCTCTGGCTGAAAGCACGAAGATGGGAATAGTGATGATAAACACCACAAGCAGAAGAATACTGAGCATAAGCTCCAAAGTAGTGAACTTTTTCAGCTTCTTTCTTGCCATCTACAAAGAAAGAGAAAACAATTTTAGATTTGAGTTTTCTTTCACATATAGTCAGCGAAGATTTTTTAATGAAAAAGCTCAAATATACATACAAGAGGAATGAGTAAAATAACAAAGGCCCAGGTACCCATCAACTATTAATAGATTAAAAAATTATCAGTTGGCTAATCTCACTCTAAAGTAAGTGTTAGTCACTCAGTCATGTCTGACTCTTTGCAACCCCATGGACTGTAGTCCGCCAGGCTCCTCTGTCCATGGGATTCTTCAGGCAAGAATACTGGAGTGGGTTGCCATTTCATTCTTCCGGGAAACCTTCCTGACCCAGGGATCCAACCTGAGTCTCTTGCATTGGCAGGCAGATTCTCTACCACTGAGCCACTGGGGAGGTCCAATACTATTCTAAATACTATTTCCCACGTAAAGGAAACATCTCTAAGGACTCCTTAGACATGTTTAATTTGAGACTGGGGCAGGAAATGTACAAAAGGAGCTTAGGTTTCATGTTAAACCAGCAAGTAGGGAGCTACGAAAGAGTACCAGGAATCAATCTGAAGAGACTCTCACTGGGTTAAGTGAGACAATATGAGCATTAATAATAATAATGCCATCAATGGACTAATGTGGATGAAATGTATTTAAATCTATGAGTTCATAAAGATTTTGGACTAAAAAATCATTGATTCCCTTTGGAGGATTCTAGGAGAAAAACTCCTTAGTTTGAAAACCAGTAAACAAATAGTCAAATGTTTATCCTACCTTTCCTCTACAAACTATTCCTGTATAAACCAAATGATGGATGAGGGGAAATTTCTTTCTATAGGCATATTTCATTTAATAAGTAAACAAAGAATGATAAAATTAATGATAAATTACTGTATCACAACTTCTAATGAAATAGTGGAGTGAAGAAATGCTCCCCAATGGCTGTGAACAGTTAAAGCAAAAAAAAAAAAAAAAAGAATCTGCTAGATTTTATGTATGTGCTGCTGGAAGATGCTGTTCCCATCTATGCACCATTCATGCTACAGAAAACAAATCTGTATCCGTCAAAACTCCAGGTCTAATAATTTACAGGAAATACAAGGATGGAGAGACATGTTGGGCTGCATGGAGATGTAACCATCAAAGTTAAGTATTCCAAACCCACACGAATCGTGAGATAATAAATGTTTATTGCTCCAAGCTGTTAAATTTGGGGCAATTTGTTATGCAACAATAGATAATTAATGTACATGAGTAAATATGACTTTTGAAAAAGTATCATTTTTAAAATATACATGTTTTAAAAAATCTGTTTGCCTCTCATCAAAATGTCCTTTTGCATTATATATTTAAATATGGTTACCTGCTCTATGGAACAAAGATAATAAGTTTCTAGCTATAGGAGAGACATATTTCCTTAAGCCTTAAAGGAAAAAAAAATCCCTCATCAGTATCATCTGGTTGACCTCACTTCCCAAACTATAAGGATCTCAGTGGTGAAACCTTACCATATCCTAAATTGGAAATACAATTCAGAAAAATTAAGATCAAGAAAAATGACAAACATGTATTCTTATGGCTGATCCATGTTGCTGTTCAGCAGAAACCAACTCAACTGTAAAGCAATTATCCTCCAACTAAAAATAAATTTTTTTAAAAATTAAAGAAAAGAAAAAAACAGGAGGCAAATAGAATAAGGAAGCAATTTAAATAGATTTAACTGCTTTTAAGAGAAAAATTGTTAAAAAAAGAAAAAGAAAAAGAAAACCTACTTAGCAGACTGTCGCCAATCTTTGGATATCCTATTTCATGTGACAAGCATAAACAATGTTACCAATGACAATGGTAACAATCACTACCAACAATTGAGTAACGTGCTAAGAAGATTACATAATTTGTTGCAGGCGATCTTCCTAACAACCCTCAGTGAGTTATTGCTACCATCTTCACTTTCAGATGAGGAAATTGAGCTTCAGCAAGGTCATATAACCCAGGTGATTTCACACAGATGATAAGGGGCACAGTCACAGTTTGAATACCAGCCCTTTGGACCTCACAGCCAGAACTTGTAACCACTGCTCTGTTAGTCTGTGCCATGATGCCCGTGGTGCACTCCAGGGAAGCTTTTGGCGAGATTGTGCTTTTATCAGATAGTGTCTGGGTCATTAACCAAGTGCTTCGCACGGGTGTGGCCTGGGGTGAGGTGCATAGCATGCATTGTTTCGTTTTGTCCTGACAACTGTCCTCTCAGCTGAGACTGCACAGCAGGTTAGACTTTGGTAAGTGCTCTGGAGAAAAATAAAGCTTGGGTTGGGGGAGGATGAGGAAGGGAGGAGAATGAGGGTGGGTGGTTGCAATTTTAATTAGGGAAAGTCTCATGGAAAAGCTGAAAGTTATTGCTGTGCATAAATCATGTAGACTCCGTGGTCATTTTTTCCCTCTTGAGTTAAAACACTTACGTGAATAATTGCCAAAGCTCATTCTCCTGGTACTGCTCTAATCATTTAGGCAAAGTAGATAGATAAGTCAGGTGGGGCCCAAAGTTGAGATGGCTACCTGATTCACTCAAAAAACTAGATAATCAATTTCCATTTTTTTATATATAGCCAGTAGCTGATTGGCATATGGCAATTTAAGTCTTTTAAAAATTCTTTGATAACACAAGGCAAGAGCTCTTGTGGGGAAAAAAAAGGGTTCATTTTACAGAGACTGAGAATAACTTGCAAAGAGGATCCCAGCGAGTTATGGCTATTCCTCAAAACTCCTGGGTAAAATTTATTGGCTTGATACATTGTCATCTGGATATTTAGAGAATGGGAATGAAAAAGGGAGCTAACGGTCTTTTTCTCCCAAGTCTTGTCACGTCCATAGCACAAAGATCTAAAAGCTTGACTTAACTTAGCCGTGTGACCTTGGAAAAACTGCTGAACCCCTCTGGGCCTCATTTTCCTCATCCGAACCCAAATGGATCATCTCTGGAAGACAGCTATGACCCAGTTCTCACCCCAGCAGCAGGGTGTACAAAGGCTTATTTTCTCCATCACGTTTGGCAGTTTTGGAAATTTTCAGATGGAAAATCTCTTCTTCTAGGGCCATCTAGCCCTTAGTATTCCATGCTCAGGGAACAGTTTACATATAAAGTAATGGTATTAGCCCATCAAAATTCATTTGCAAGGGTTGCCTGATGCTAAAAATCGTTGGCATCTGTGGAAGTGTGAGGGAAACAGTGATGTGCTAGGCTCAGTTGGAGGTACAGAGCAAAAGGGCCCCCCCATCATTTGGTCCTTCCCAGCACAGCAACACAAAGTCCCCTCTGTCTTCCTCCTGCCTGCCTACCTACCATGCACACTTGCTGCTCCCCCCCTGCCAAAGAGCAGTAGGCAGTTTAGAGGCTCGGAATACCCCCTCCGCGCAGGAAAGCCACCATTCAGACCTATTGGAAACCCATGCAAGCCATTTCTAGTGAGACCCACGGGATTGATCGTCGTCTCCCTTCTGTTTCCCCAATTGCAACTCTTCCTTCTCACCTCCATGGCTCATCGGAAAAGGAATGCCCACTGTGTTCAGCTAGACTCTCAACAACAGTGAAGACAGGACTCTCTCTTACTTCACTTCATCAGAGAGAGTCCAGCAACGATCCATCACCTTTCCACACCCCTAGGCATGCATTTCATTTTGACACATGACGGTCAGTCCAGACGTTGAGTCTTTCCCTTCTTCCAGACCCCACAGGAAATCTCTCACACTCCCAACATAAGAAAGCAGGTACACACCCCAATACTTCACACACATACCCACACACACACACACACACACACACACCCCTTTAGACTCTTCCCCATAACAATTCTTTATTTGATCAGCAAAGGCACCAAACTCACAGGGATAGAAACAGATTTCTCAAGTTGCTGACTGTGATGGATTCTCGAAACACCACTTCTCAATCACAGCTCCACGTCCTTTTAGAAGGAACATCCCAAACTGCCCTCATCTAACTCCCAAATTCTAACTCCTTCCCCTCACTTCCCCCACCTCGTCTCAAGAATCAGAATTCACCTTGAATAATAAGCAAACGTCACCACACACACACACACACACACACACACACGTCTCAGAGACAAAAAGTTGTATTTTGTTTAATATGTGTTTGTATAATTTTGTGGTTTGTTATTGATGCTTATCTTTGTATTTAACCAGTTAACAAGGGCATCTGATTGAAGGAGACAAGCACAAGTCCACACACACTTGTACACGCGCATCTGTAGCCATCAGTGAGCACACGGCTTAGGAACATACCTCATCACCCGAGGCTGCGTCCTCTCTCTGAAGGATGGGCTGGTAATCCGTGCAGAGCACAGTCCAGGGAAAGCCGCCACAGCCCTGGTAACCGGTTACTGTGCTGATGTTAATGGAGTTCAAATGCAAATCACCGCCCAGCTTTTTCTCAGGCTGATTTGCTGGTTAATTAGTAATCAAGGTCTTCCTCTGAGGCGAACATCCTTTAAGACCTTGGGGCAAGAAGCGACCACCCTGAACCCGGGAACACAGAATGTCTCTGCAGCAGTGACGCTCCATGAGCCTGGTAGCAGAGCAAGACCGACTCAAGTGCATATGACAAAGAACAACAACAACAAAATGAGCCGGGTAGCCCAGAAGAGCTCCCTCTCTCCCAGCGACCCCAATCTCATTCGCTGATCAGTCTTTGAAGGAAATGGTTCTGAAAATGTTTACAAAATAGTTCTCTTCTTTTCCTGCCTCTTTTTAAAGCTGTATGTGTGCATGTATGTGCGTGGGCTAAAGAAACCCTTTGGCCCTCTTTTGCTTCCTCCGGACTTCTCTTAGGATTACATTGTTTTAATGCATGAGACAAAATACAGAAGTACAAAATAAGAATACAAAAGAAACCAATTTCATTGAGTTACAGTTACTAATAGATAGATAGAAGTCTTGTGTCCAACTCTGCGACCCCAAAGACAGTAGCCAACCAGGCTCCTCTGTCCATGGGATTTTCCAGGCAAGAATATTGGAGTGGGTTGCCATTTCCTTCTCCAGTGGATCTTCCCGAGCCACCAACCCAGGTCTCCTGCATTGTAGGCAGACGCTTTACCTTCTGAGTCATCAGGGAAGTCACAGTTACTAAAATACTTCTTAAATTGCAGTATAATAATATATGTTCTTTTTTAGTTCAGTCACTCAGTCATGTCCAACTCTTTGCCACCCAATGGACTGCAGCACGCCAGGCCTGCTTGTTCATCACCAACTCCCGGAGCCTACTCAAATTCATGTCCATCAAACCAGTGATACCACCCAACCATCTCATCCTCTGTTGTCCCCTTCTCCTCCTGCCTTCAGTCTTTCCCAGCTTCAGGGTCTTTTCCAGTGAGTCAGTTCCTCACATCAGGTGGCCAAAGTATTAGAGTTTCAGCTTCAGCATCAGTCCTTCCAATGAATATTCAGGACTGATTTCCTTTAGGATGGACTGGTTGGATCTCCTTGCAGTCCAAAGGACTCTCAAGAGTCTTCTCCAACACCACAATTCAAGAGCATCAATTCTTCAGCGCTCAGCTTTACTTATAGTCCAACTCTCACATCCATACATGACTACTGGAAAAACCATAGCTTTGACTAGACAGACCTTTGTTGGTAAAATAATGTCTCTGCTTTTTAATATGCTGTCTAGGTTGGTCATAGCTTTTCTTCCAAGAAGCAAGCATCTTTTAATTTCATGGCTGCAGTCACCATCTGCAGTGATTTTGGAGCCTAAAAAAATAAAGTCTCTCACTGTTTCCATTGTTTCCCCATCTATTTGCCATGAAGTGATGGGATCAGATGCCATGATCTTTGCTTTCTGATTGTTGAGTTTTAAGCCAACTTGTTCACTCTCCTCTTTCATTCTCATCAAGAGGCTCTTTAGTTCTTCTTTGCTTTCTGCCATAAGGGTGCTGTCATCTGCATATCTGAGATTATTGATATTTCTCCCAACAATCTTGATTCTAGCTTGTGTTTCATCCAGCCCGGCATTTCGCATGATGTACTCTGCATATAACTTAAATAAGCAGGGTGACAATATACAGCCTTGACATACTCCTTCACTGCTTGGAACCAGTCTGTTGTTTTATGTCCAGTTCTAACTGTTGCTTCTTGATCTGCATACAGATTTCTCAGGAGCCAGGTTGGGTGGTCTGGTATTCCCATCTCTTTAAGAATTTTCCACAGTTTGTTGTGATCCACACAGTCAAAGGGCTTCTTTAAGGATATATTAACTAACAAACCTAGCAGTTACTGTAGTTTCAAAACAGTGTAGACAGTATTTTGAGATTATCTTCAATATATGATTCAATATATGATATAAAAGTAACTGTGACCTCTCTTGGAACCAAAGTCTTAGATACTGCTCACACGACAGTGACTCGTGGCCTGACTTTACACTTTGACAGATTAAATATCAGTATTTCAGCAAAGAAAAAAGCATAAATATTTTCCCCTTCCAATTCACCTACTTTCTGAACTAAATGCATGAACCCCAGATTAAGAACTCTATTGCTAGGCAGACCCTCCCTCAAAGTAGGACAGATAAGATACATTATTTTTCCATCTACATTTTGAGTCAGTCTTGCTCTGTTACCAGGCTCATAAAAAGGCAGATTGGGGTTGACATATACACACTACCATATGTGAAACTGGTAACAAGTAAGGACCTACTGTATAGCAGAGGGAACTCTACTCAATAGTTTATAATGACTTATATGGGAATAGAATCTAAAAAAGAGTGAACATATGCGTAACTGATTCACTTTGCTGCGCAGCAGAAACTAACACAACAGTGTAAATCAACTCTACTCCAATAAAGTGAAGTGAAAGTATCAGTCACTCAGTCGTGTCCAATTCTTTGCGACCCCATGGACTGTAGCCTGCCAGGCTCCTTTGTCCATATAATTTTCCAGGCAAGAATACTGGAGTGGATAGCCAAAGGGGATCTTCTTGACCCAGGGATCAAACTCGGATCTCCTGGATTTCAGGTGGATTCTTTACCGTCTGAGCCAGCAGGAAAGCCCCAGTATTGCCAATGATCCATGAACCTGTTATTGCCAGTCCCAAGGAAATAAGTATTAAAACTGAGGATAGGTATTTACAAACATTTATTACCACTTGTCAGAGAAATTTTTGTCTCTTAAACCTAATAATAAAAAATGGAGCTTGTGTTTGTATACGTATGTGGTTTTTAATTTAATTCTCTTGGCTATTTATTTTTATTTCATATTTATGAAAGTCTCAATCTGTGACCTAATGGAAAATTTTTTTAACCTTTTTTTTTCTAATGACAGATCATTTTAAAAACTCAGCTCAACTATGCTTAATGCCTGGTCATTTGCTTTTTTGGATAAGAGAAAATTCAGGCTAAGGGACCTAAATTTATAAACTGGGTATCACCTAGAAAAACTAGACAAAAGTCAACATCTATTATTATTTCATTGTGGACACAGACTATTAAAAATGGAATGAATTTATCATTTTGAAAAGTTTATTTTCTTGTCATTTTTCTCATTTCATCAACCAGTGGAAATGATGGGAACCAATAAAACCTGCAGACCAGGTACTGGAAATCCCCAATCTACTGTGTTTGTTTCCACAAAGAATTCAGAACTAGAAGAGGAAGGAAAGGAAAACTAAGGTGCGTGGAGGCCTGCTGGGTACTGCAGTCTTTTGTTGACATTATCTCATCAATATTCAAAGGGGCCCAAGAGCAGCGAGGGTCTGAACTGCCACATGGATGCTCATCAACTTTGCATCAGAGCCCACGTGGTCTGTTTAGTATTAACCCTAAAGAACGTTAGAGATCATCACGTCATTTTACAAGTGAGGAGACTGATCTGAGTTCAAAGCCCAGGTCTGTTTACTGGCTGGGGAAGTATAGCCAAGTAAATCTCAGTTTCCTTAACCTAAATGAAAATAAAAGTGGCACTAGAGGTAAAGAACCCACTTGGCAGTGGAGGAGACATAAGAGATGAGGGTTCAACCCTGGGGTGGAGAAGATCCCCTGGCAAAGGAAATGGCAACCCACTCCAGCATTCTTGCCTGGAATATTCCATGGACAGAGGAGCCTGGTGGTCTCCAGTCCATGGGGTCACAAAGACTCAGACATACTGAGCATGCATGCACCCACACCCCATCAAATGTAAATATTAAGCCCTATAGTTATTGTGTGACTTGGTGTTGCACAATGAATGGTGTCAGGTACAATTACTACGATTACTATGCATCTGTCACAGCTGGGACCAGAGCCCAGACCCTGGACTCCCACCCGCATGTGCCTTCAAACAGGCCAATATCTCCTTCTCTCCTAAATCAGGATTTTGACTGAAGTTGTTGCTCAGTTGCTAAGTTGTGTCCAACTCTGTGTGACCCTATGGACTATGGCACACCAGGCTTCCCTGTCCTTCACTGTCTCCCACAGTTTGTGCAAACTCATGTTCATTGCGTTGGTGATTCTATCCAACCATCTCATACTATGTTGCCCCCTTCTCCTACCCTCCATCTTTCCCAGCATCAGGATCTTTTCCAATGAGTCGGCTTTAGGCACCACGTGGCCAAAGTATTGGAGCTTCAGCTTCAGCATCAGCCCTTCCAATGAATATTCAGTGTTGATTTCCTTTAGGATTGACTGGTTTGATCTCTTTGCAGTCCAAGGGACTCTCAGGAGTCTTCTCCAGCACCTCAATTTGAAAGCATCAATTCTTCAGTGCTCAGCCTTCTCTATGGTCCAGCTCTCACATCTGTGCATGACTACCAGAAAAGTCATGGTTTGACTGCACGGATCTTTGTCCACAAAGTGATGTTTCTGCTTTTTAATATACTGTCTAGGTTTGTCATAGCTTTCCTGCCAAGGAGCAAGCATCTTTTAACTTCATGCTGAATCCCATGTAGTTATTATATGTGTGTCATAACTGAGGGTCTATCAGAATAGCAATGACAGCAACATTTTTGGAACACTTATTAAGACCCATGCTTTACATTAAATGACTCACAAACAAGATTTCAATTTCTCCTCATAGCTACACTATGAGGCAGTGACTGTTATCACCCCAGTTTTATTTCTTTTTTTCTTTCCAAGTCACACGGTATACGGGATCTTAGTTCCCCAACCAGGAATCAAATCCACGCCCCATGCAGGGGAAGTGCAAATTCCTAACCACTGAACAACCTGGGAAGATCCTATTACCCCAGTTTTCAAGTGGAGAAATCTGAGGCACAAAGAGCAACTGCCCACAGGTTGTGTAACTAACAGGAAGTCAAACCAGTGTGCAGATACAGGCAGTCTCATCAAGCCTGCACTGGAATACCAATGTGAGTGATGTCTCCATAACCTCACAGCCAGGAGCAGGTGAGAAGTTTAATGGCTCTGCTACAAAAGACAAGAGAGCACCGAAAAATGTCACTGGGAAAAGAACAACCCCAACCGCAAGGGGCAGGAAAGAAACCAAAGGCCAAGATAGATGGGAGTAGGAAGGGAAGGAGAGATTGAAGGAGACTGGGGGCTGAGGAATCAACAAGGCACAGAGGTTAGAAGAATGAGACCTGCTTTAGAAACTTTAGCAAAAAGACAAGGGAAGACAGTGGGAAAGTCAGGGACAATATTGTAGAAGTACACTAGTGCCCTTGCATCACAGAGGTTCTGTTAGCAAGAAGACTCCACCAGCAACAGGGACCCACCGCAGACAAGACACCGCCCAGGCTGTCATTAACGTGAAATAGATTTCTGAGCCTAGGATTTCTCTGCCTAGGATTCAATGTGCAGGATTATCTGTCACTGTGAGTCTTTACTGAGAATATTGTTTCTTCCCACACCTCCAAACAGAACAAGTCATAGTCACAGGGAACACTGGGACCTGTGTAAGCCGCACGTCCATTGGAGTGGCCCAAAAGTATGGAAATCTGCTACTGTGAGATCCTCCATGGGCATTCCCTGAAGACCAAAGAGCTGATGGATCACAGTCGATCCTGAGCAAGAAGACCATGCAACCTTCTCCAAACTTCACAGTCCAAACAAAATAGGCATGGTATGGTCTATTCTTCAAGAGATTGTGACTTCCCTGGTGGCTCAGATGGTAAAGCGTCTGTCTACAATGCGGGAGACCTGGGTTCAATCCCTGGGTTGGGAAGATCCCCTGGAGAAGGAAATGGCAATCCACTCCAGTACTATTGCCTGGAAAATCCCACGGACAGAGGAGCCTGGTAGGCTACAGTCCATGGGGTCGCAAACAGTCGGACATGACTGAGCAACTTCACTCACTCACCCATTCTTCAAGATGAATTTCAAACTCTTCTTTCTCTCTTTAAGGCCCTCCTTGTCATTTTGACTCCACTAATCCAGTATTTTTTCACTAGGCACCATTAAACTTGGCTCATGGCTGCTTCTGCATCATTGTCTGAGGGCAGCCCTCCTCCAGTACACCCTCTTGTCCTCTGTCTTCTGCAAAAACCTCTCTCCTCTTGCAAAGCTAAGCTTAAAATCCACTTACTTGGTCTGAAATTTTCTTTAAATGCTCAAATTAACATTGTTGGTTCCCCATTTCTGAACAGCTAAAATCACAGTACATTCAACACGGGTGTTCTGTTTTATAGGTGAGTTCAGTTCAGTTCAGTCGCTCAGTTGTGTCCGACTCTTTGCGACCCCATGAATCACAGCACGCCAGGCTTTCCTGTCCATCACCAACTCCCGGAGTTCACTCAGACTCACATCCATTGAGTCTGTGATGCCATCCAGCCATCTCATCCTCGGTTGTCCCCTTCTCCTCCTGCCCCCAATCCCTCCCAGCATCAGGGTCTTTTCCAATGAGTCAACTCTTCCAATGAGTCACCTCTTTGGCATGAGGTGGCCAAAGTACTGGAGCTTCAGCTTTAGCATCATTCCTTCCAAAGAAATCCCAGGGCTGATCTCCTTCAGAATGGACTGGTTGGATCTCCTTGCAGTCCAAGGGACTCTCAAGAGTCTTCTCCAACACCACACTTCAAAAGCATCAATTCTTCAGTGCTCAGCCTTCTTCATAGTCCAACTCTCACATCCATACATGACCACAGGAAAAACCATAGCCTTGACTAGATGGACCTTAGTCAGCAAAGTAATGTCTCTGCTTTTGAATATGCTATCTAGGTTGGTCATAACTTTTCTTCCAAAGAGTAAGCGTCTTTTAATTTCATGGCTGCAGTCACCATCTGCAGTGATTTTGGAGCCCAAAAAAATAAAGTCTGACACTATTTCTACTGTTTCCCCATCTATTTCCCATAAAGTGATGGGACCAGATGCCATGATCTTCATTTTCTGAATGTTGAGCTTAAGCATACCCCAAAATGCTCAGAGAACAACTAGCCTCCATCAAGTCCCTGCTAGTTGAGGTCCCTCAGAGTCTCCATCAAAGCCTGAGCCAAGCAAGGAGCCTGGACTGACTTCTGAGCAGAGAAGGGACAGAGGACCACCCAGTGTGTGTTTTCCATTCTCCAATCATTGAAGATGACATTGGAGTCTCCCTTCTCAGAATAAAATCCTGGTAAAAACTAAGATACTCATCTGTCTGGGTTTTACCTGCAGTGGACTGTGGGTGGGTTAGATGATCCTGACAGTATTCATAAATAAGCCAATTAATTTGAAACAGATGGATGTAACATTGAAATCAAGTTAAACCATCTCTTGGACACTGTTTCCATGTTAAGTCTTCAGCTGGTGTCAGCAAGAGCACATGGTTTGGAATCAAACAAGCCACGGTTTGAATACTGGATTCTCTGCTATGTGCCACAGGCCTTGGGCAATCATTCCAATGTTCTGAAGGTCAATTGCCCTCTCTGTGAACTGGAGGTAATAATAGGCTTGACATATATTACTTTGAGCCTAAGCTGAGATAGTAGGTAACCTGATATCCAGGGTCGCAGTTTCCCCAGTCCCTCCCCAACTGTCTTTTCTTAAAGTCAAAGAAAATCCAGCAAGTGGAACCATTAGCTTAAATTCTGTTAATAACTATTCCTTCAGTTCATCCACCCCCAGAAACAGCCTCACTAGTGTGGGCTGGAGGAAGTGGTCTCTTCCCTCCGTGGACCACCAACAGACAAGTGCAGAGCATCAGTGCCTCCCACACTGAACCACAGGCTAAGGGAGAGACACCGGCTGAGCCCATGACTGTGTTCTCTATGGTTCCTTAACACTCCCTCTTCCCCCATCTCCCTCCCACCCCCTTACACAAGCTCATGTCATCTCCAACCTTCATGTCACAAAACATCTCTCACAGTCTCCATAGCCTACAAAATTGTATAAATCATACCTCTTTTTAGGGCTTCCCTGGTGGCTCAGATGGTAAAAAAAAAAAAAAATCCACCTGCAATGCAGGAGACGTGGGTTTGATTTCTCGATTGGGAAGATCCCCTGCAGAAAGGAAGGGCTACCCACTCCAATATTCTTGCATGCTTCTTTTTATTGCAACCACGTTGGTTATCTTTCTTTTGCTCCCAAAATATGCTCTTCACATCAGAGGCTATTTGGCAATGAAGAAGTGGCTTAGAGTGAAAGTAATTTGCCACACAGAAATGTTCAAAGGAAGGTGAGAATAAAGCAAACTGGGGATTACAGCATTTCCTCCTCTTGTGAAATACCTATTATTCAGCAGTTTTACACAGCCTTTCATCCTTTTCTACCTCTCACCCCCAAGGACAGGAACATGTACAAATACCAGTATGAGTCCAAGGAGAGAGTTATTAGGGATATTACTTAGTATTCACATGTTCATAATAAAACTTCATATTTGTATAACATCTTGCAGTTTTCAGAGCACTTTAATCTGTATTATCTCTCTGATCACCACAAAGAGATAAGGCAGGATTATTTTTAAATCCCATGCATAATGAGGAAACAAATTAAGGGAAATTACTTGCTAAAGGTCATTCAAAGAGTGGCCCAAGTTGAACCTATGCTAACTTACTTTTAATCTAGTAATCCAATGTTCACAGAGTCTGAAGGCAGTAAATCCAGAAATTGCTTTTTCAGATTAAATATTTGTTCATTCACTCAACAAATTCAAAGTTCACTCACCACCACGTGTCCCAAAGAGGAAACTTCAGCTCCCTCCTGTTATCAAATTCTACCTTCCTCCCCTCATAGACGGCTATGTCTCTTCAGTTCAAATCTTGTCCTAGAGATTTCTACCATTTCTTCCACGTCCCTCCTCCCCAAAATGTAAGGTACACCAACAAGCTCCTGTAAGGGACCCTGACACAGCCCTGACTCACAGACCCAGCTGCCTGGACCAGGACTGGACAGATGATCCAGCCTGTTCCAATGGGGTGCTGTCTCCCAGAAACTAGGATTTGACACCTAGAGTCTGAATCATACTCACATGTTACTGAGAGGCAGAAATTAAAGTTTTATTGAAAATATCTGTTTTCCCAAAAGAGAATAGAATAGACACATAGAAAGTAGCAAAAGAGATTATTCAACCCCAAAGAAGAAAAAGTAGAGACAAGCTGCCAGTATTTTCCCTATTCTGTGAAGAACGATGCACAACAGAACTTCATGTGATTCTCCTGCTTCTTCACCAAAATACTACTTCTATATGACTACCACTACTGCATCTACTACTGACCCATCAGCTCCACCACCACCACCAGCACCATGATCACCATCACCACCGCCGCCGTCATCCTACCCTCACCATCAGTACCACCACCATCACCACCACCATCATAACCATCGCCATCACCACCAGCACCATCATCACCACCAGCACCACCAGTACCACCACCAGCACCATCATCCTACCCCCACCATCACCACCATCATAACCATCGCCATCACCACCAGCACCATCATCACACTCCCACCATCACCACCACCATCACCATCATCACCATCACCACCACCAGCACCACCACCATTACCATCATCATTAACACCACCACCATCATACCCCACCATCACCACCATACCCCACCATCACCACCATCACCACCACCGCCATCACCATCACCACCACCAACACCATCATCACCATCACCACCATCATCACACCCCCACCACCACCATCACCACCACCAGCACCACCATCACCACCACCATTGCCATCATCCTAACCCCACCATCACCACCCTCATCATCACCATTGCCATCACCACCAGTGCCATCATCACACCCCCACCATCACCACCATCACCACCA
>SJXQ01008113.1:140553-174354 GCA_006408695.1 Aepyceros melampus
CCATCACCACCAGCACCATCATCACACCCCCACCATCACCACCATCACCACCACCATCACCATCACCACCAGCAACACCATCATCATCCTTTCCTGAAGCCACGCTCTATGAGTTTCTATGCCCAGAAATCCA
The DNA here is from genome assembly GCA_006408695.1 of Aepyceros melampus. Taxonomy (NCBI): domain Eukaryota; kingdom Metazoa; phylum Chordata; class Mammalia; order Artiodactyla; family Bovidae; genus Aepyceros; species Aepyceros melampus. Next base: position 140,687 of record SJXQ01008113.1, read on the forward strand.
ACAGTTCGTGCTGGCCCTGCTCTTACAGACTCGTCTCCCTTTGTCCAGTGTAAATACCTTCACCAAAAATCTCTAACCACTCTGGTCCAATCTACCAGTAGAATATTGTCAGTACTTTGTTGGCTTCGACAAGCACTTGCCATTGTGTGCCCTTCAAATCCTCACAAGATACCTCTGAATTATTTGGCCTCCCCATAGAGGTGTCTTTTTTAGTTCAGGATACATGTAACCTGGGGTTATGTGGTGATCCACGGAGAGGCACACACCTTGGAAAACTGACTTTAGTCAAAAGTCCTTGGAGAATTTCCCTGCTGGCCCAGTGGCTAAGAATCCATCTGCCAACACAGGGGACACAGGTTAATTCCTGGTTGGGGAAGAGTCCACGTGTCTCAGGGCAACAAAGCCCATGCGCCCAACTGCTGAGCCCGCTCTCTAGAGCCCCCAAGCTGCAACTCCGAGCCCACGTGCTGAAACTACTGAAGCCTGTGAACTCTAGAACCTGTGCCCTGCAATAACAGAAGCCACCACAATGAGACGTCTACAGGCCACAACTTGGGAGTAGTCCCTGCTCGTCGCAACTAGAGAAAGCCTGCACCCAGCAACGAAGACCCAGCACAGCCAAAAATGAAATAAATAAAAATTTTTAAAAAGGTCCTTGGAGAAGAATCAGCTATTTGAATCAATATTGGGGAATTATGAAAAATATGGCCGTATAAAGTAATAGCATGCATGAATTTTTTTCAATCCTGAACACTAAGCTTCCAGAAATCTTCCTCTGTGATGAGTGCCTGGTAAATCTGCTTCCCCCAGGTCCCCACCCCAGGAGAAACCGTGAAAAGAATGGGGAGGGAATCTCTTCAAGGCACCAACAATGTCTCTCAGCCACGCTAGGCTCTGGCTGTCCCTGGTACCCTCTTGCTCGGCTCCTCCTCTCTCCCACAAACTCCCTCTCTGTTCCTCTTTCTGGAAATCACCAGGTCACACCACCACCCCCGTCTCTGCTGGACAGTGACCTTCACAGTGTCTGCTTGAACACTGCCGCTCCCTGGTCTCTTCCTATTTCCACTAGAGCGAAACAGAACAGGACAGATGGTCAGCCAAGGTCTCACAAGGTCAGCAGCGTTTACTTACAACCTCCTCTTGCATCATTCATATTAGTGGGCAAGACAAAGCCCAAGGAGGAGTCCGAGCACCTTCTAGAGGAATCCCACCTTGAGGTCCCTACTGGGGAAAGTGACCTAAGTGTGACCTGAATCACAGGTTCCGCGCTGGCCCCTGCGCTGCTTGAACCTGGGCTGGGCACCAACCCAAGAGAGCCAGGCCTCCTGCTGACTGGCATCTCCAGACTCCGCTGGCTGTGTGAGCACCAGACCACTCAGGCCCTCATTCTGAATGGAACCCACAGAGAATCGGTAGCAGGATCAGTCAGCAGCAGGAGCAAAGCTGAAAGATCGAGAAACAGAAACAGGAGCTGAGTGAGACCATCCTTAAATTCGTCTCCCCGGCTACCTCTTTGCCCTCCTCCCTCTGTCAGTGCAAAGTGGACAGAACACGCTTTGAGTCAGGGGTCCCTAACCCCCAGGCCGTGGGTCAGTGGCCCTGCTAGGAACTGGGCTGCCCAGCAGGAGGTGAGTGGCAGGGGGACGGGCAAAGCTTCATCTTTATTTACAGCTGCTCCGCATCCTTCTTGTTACCGCCTGAGCTCTGCCTCATGTCAGATCAATGACAGCATTAGAGTCTCAAAGAAGCACAGTGAATGTAAAGCACTTGAGTCATCTGGAAACCAAAGATCGAGAAACAGAAACAGGAGCTGAGTGAGACCATCCTTAAATTCGTCTCCCCGGCTACCTCTTTGTCCTCCTCCCTCTGTCAGTGCAAAGTGGACAGAACACGCTTTGAGTCAGGGGTCCCTAACCCCCAGGCCGTGGGTCAGTGGCCCCGCTAGGAACTGGGCTGCCCAGCAGGAGGTGAGCGGCAGGGAGACAGGCAAAGCTTCATCTTTATTTACAGCTGCTCCGCATCCTTCTTGTTACCGCCTGAGCTCTGCCTCATGTCAGATCAATGACAGCATTAGAGTCTCAAAGAAGCACAGTGAATGTAAAGCACTTGAATCATCTGGAAACCGTCCCCCCGCCACCCCATCCATGGAAAAACCATCTTCTATGAAACCAGTCCTTGCTGCCAAAAATGCTAGGAATGGCAGCTTTAAATGCAGGGAGCAGAAGCTCCGTTTCATTTCCTCTCTTGCTTCCTGTTTTCTGCCTCTTCATAAGTGAACCTAAACACGAGGCTAGCTGGACAAGCTGCCCTTCCCTCCTGACTTCCACTTCCTGGCTTCACATGCTCAGACGGGCAAACAGACTCAGAGCCCTTCTCACAGGCAAGTCATCGGCGAGTCACTGCGTTCGGCTTCCAGTCACAGAAGCCCAAGCACTGTCACTTAGAGACAGAAAGCGATGACCTTTCTCACTTTCTCTGCTCCCTCTGGAGCAGCGTAGTCGCTGGTGGGTTTCAAGAACTTGTAAAACTGCAGGGTTGAGATTCTCTTGGCTTTTCCCTCCTGGCTGGCGCTCCAACCATAACATCCAAGTTCAGACCCAGAGAGAAGAAAAGGAAACAAGGGCTTTCGAAGGGATTTTACCACCCAATGTCTTCTTTCTGTGTTTCACTGGACACTCTAACCTGAAAGAAAGATGGCAAATGCAGTTTATATTTAGTTAAGATTGAAACACCTGATAATACGTCGCCAATGAAAAGGAAAGAACTAATAGCGTGCAGGCAGGTGCAACAACCACCACTACTGACTCAACAGACATGAATTTGAGCAAACCCTGGGAGATGGTGAAGGACAGGGGAGCCTCGTGTGCTGCAGTCCGTAAGGTCGCAAAGAGTTGGCCAGGACTTAGCGGCTGAAAAATAACCACTACTGAACGGAACGGCAAGTTAGATGTGTGGACTCTGCCTAGGTCTATTGCATGCTCCAAACCAGCTAGTACAGAGCTCTTTCTTGGGAGCTCTTAGACGCAGGTCTAGCTTTTAATAAAGTAATGCATCTTACATGCAATCTCCCTGTTACTCCTCTCATGTGATAGGAGTGATTGTCAGAGCTGGACATAGGAATTCCCAGGATTCTTGGCCATATCCCATCTAAAGCTTCAGCATTCTAACTCCTCACTTAGTAATTTAGTTACCTTGGCCCAGCTACTTAACTAACCCTTCTGAAACTCTACTTTGTCATCAGTAAAATGGAAGTATCACCACACTCTTCACAATTCAGCCTACTACAGAGTGACACATGATGAAGTCTTAAGATTTCAATTCTATACCATACGAGGTCACAGGGTTGCAAGATTAAATCACTGGCTGGGGTGAGCTTGCACAAAGTGAAAGGAAGTGAAGTGAAAGTCACTCAGTTGTGTCCGACTGTTTGTGACCCCATGGACTATCAGTCCACGAAATTCTCCAGGCCAGAATAGTGGAGTGGGGAGCCTTTCCCTTCTCCAAGGTATCTTCCCAACCCAGGTCTCCCGCATTGCAGGCAGATTCTTTACCAGCTGAGCCACAAGGGAAGCCCAAGAATACTGGACTGGGTAGTCTATCCCTTCTCCAGCGGATCTTCCCAATCCAGGAATCGAACCAGGTTCTCCAGTGTTGCAAATGGCTTCTTTACCAGCTGAGCTATCACGAGGCCAGGAATTCCAGACCTCACAGTGGTCTGGTGCCACCTAGTGGCAGCTGTTGAGTAATGATAGGAAGATTCTGGATCCCCGGCTGGCTTGAACTTGGAAAAACGACAGTGATGTGGTTCAATTATTGACTCATCCTCAGACACCAGGCTTCCTGAGAGCCAGTTACCTGGTCTTACCCACTGGTCTCAAACAACGCTCCATAACCGCCTACCTGCAGGGTAGGCAACTTGCCAGTCCCCAGGTAGGAATGGGGGCAGGTGCCAGATGAGAAGCCATCCATGGATCACTTTATATTATAATTTACACAAAAGAGAAGGGAACCGGTCTTGTCAGGAGCCCCGCCCCTCCAGTCTCACCTCCTGCTGCAAGGCATCCGCTGGCCTCCTCTCACCCATCAGCGCACAGGCCTCCTTCCTCCCAAGGAACTTTCTGGTGTCTGTGTCCTCCTTCATCACCATGGCCCTGGTTGAGAACACCACCACCCCAGCCACCTGTTTCCTGTCAGTGACCTGTCCCACTAACATTACACTGCTTGTTTCAGTTAACCCTGTTGTCTCAAGTCACTTAGCTGTGCTTTCCTCTCTAAATCAAAACGCACTTTCTCCCAGAGGGGTATGTTCATGTAAACCGCCATTTCCTCACAGTCCTGTTGTCTTTGGCTCACTTGCCCCAGATCTCATGGTACTTACTTCTCTGTCACATCTCCCCCGTCACTCCTTTGCTTTGCATCTAGATAATCAATTATGTGAGGGAGGAAAAGTTTGCTGGGACTGAGGAATCTCAGTTCAGTGATGTTCAAACAGGAAGCTCATTGTGTTCTTAAATATGTACATACTTTCTTGCAATAGCCAAGATATACAAGCAACCTAAGTGCACATCACACATGAGTGGATAAAGAAGATGTGGTATGTATATACAAATACTACTCAGCCATAAGAAAGAATGAAATTTTGTCAAATGCAACAATATAGATGGAACTGGAGGGTATTTCACTTAGCAAAAATAAGTCAGATAAACGTTATATGTTTTCACTTACATGTGAAATTTGTATTCGATGAGACCATATAAGTTTTACTCTCTAAGATTTTATTTATACAATTCAGCGTTATACATGATGTGTTATGCATCAGATTCTCAGACTTTATTCATCTTCTAGCTTTAAGCTGGGGGCTTCCCACGTGGCACTAAAGAAACTGGCTGCCAATGCAGAAGATGTAAGAGATGTGGATGGGTTGGATCCCTGGGTCTGAAAGATCCCCTGGAGGAGGGCACAGCAACCCACTCCAGTATTCTTGCCTGAAGAATCTCAGGAGGAACGTGGTGGGCTATGGTCCATGGGGTCACGAAGAGCGGGCACAACTGAAGCGACAAAGCATACACACACAGCCTCTCCTTATTTCCCCCACCTCCCAGCCACTGGCAATCACTTCTTTACTCCATTTCTATTAGTTTAACTCTTTTTCTCATATACAGTGTAAGTGATACCATGCACTATTTGTCCTTCTCTGCCTGGCTTATTTCACTTATCACAGTGTCCTCAAGGCCCATCCATGTTGTCCCACATCGCGGGATTTCCCTTTCTCATGCCTGAGTAAGATTCCATTGCACACATTCATCCATTAACGGACGCTTGGGTTGCTGCCATATCTTGGCTCTTGTGAATAATGCCACAGTGAACATGGGAGTATGGATATATCTTTGATATCCTCTCGCATTTCTTTTGGATATATACCCAGAAGAGGGATTGCTGGATCCTATGATGTGGCAAGAATACACGGAAGAACTGTACAAAAAAGATCTTCATGACCCAGATAATCATGATGATGTGTTGACTAATCTAGAGCCAGACATCTTGGAAAATGAAGTCAAGTGGGCCTTAGAAAGCATCACTACGAACAAAGCTAGTGGAGGTGATGGAATTCCGGTTGAGCTGTTTCAAATCCTGAAAGATGATGCTGTGAAAGTGCTGCACTCAATATGCCAGCAAATCTGGAAAACTCAGCAGTGGCCACAGGACTGGAAAAGGTCAGTTTTCATTCCAATCCCAAAGAAAGGCAATGCCAAAGAATGCTCAAACTACCACACAATTGCATTCATCTCACATGCTCGTAAAGTAATGCTCAAAATTCTCCAAGCCAGACTTCAGCAATATGTGAACCATGAACTCCCTGAGGTTCAAGCTGGTTTTAGAAAAGGCAGAGGAACCAGAGATCAAATTGCCAACATCCACTGGATCATGGAAAAAGCAAGAGAGTTCCAGAAAAACATCTATTTCTGCTTTATTGACTATGCCAAAGCCTTTGACTGTGTGGATCACAACAAACTGTGGAAAATTCTGGAAGAGATGGGAATACCAGACCACCTAACCTGCCTCTTGAGAAATCTGTATGCAGGTCAGGAAGCAACAGTTAGAACTGGACATGGAACAACAGACTGGTTCCAAATAGGAAAAGGAGTACGTCAAGGCTGTATATTGTCACCCTGCTTATTTAACTTCTATGCAGAGTACATCATGAGAAACGCTGGACTGGAAGAAACACAAGCTGGAATCAAGATTGCCGGGAGAAATATCAATAACCTCAGATATGCAGATGACACCACCCTTATGGCAGAAAGTGAAGAGGAGCTAAAAAGCCTCTTGTTGAAAGTGAAAGAGGAGAGTGAAAAAGTTGGCTTAAAGCTCAACATTCAGAAAACGAAGATCATGGCATCTGGCCCCATCACTTCATGGGAAATAGATGGGGAAACAGTAGAAACAGTGTCAGACTTTGTTTTTTTGGGCTCCAAAATCACTGCAGATGGTGACTGCAGCCATGAAATTAAAAGGCGCTTACTCCTTGGAAGAAAAGTTATGACCAACCTAGATAGTATATTCAAAAGCAGAGACATTACTTTGCCGACTAAGGTCCGTCTAGTCAAGGCTATGGTTTTTCCTGTGGTCATGTATGGATGTGAGAGTTGGACTGTGAAGAAGGCTGAGCGCCGAAGAATTGATGCTTTTGAACTGTGGTGTTGGAGAAGACTCTTGAGAGTCCCTTGGACTGCAAGGAGATCCAACCAGTCCATTCTGAAGGAGATCAACCCTGGGATTTCTTTGGAAGGAATGATGCTAAAGCTGAAGCTCCAGTACTTTGGCCACCTCATGCGAAGAGTTGACTCATTGGAAAAGACCCTGATGCTGGGAGGGATTGGGGGCAGGAGGAGAAGGGGATGACAGAGGATGAGATGGCTCGATGGCATCACAGACTTGATGGACATGAGTCTGAGTGAACTCCAGGAGTTGGTGATGGACAGGGAGGCCTGGCGTGCTGTGATTCATGGGGTCGCAAAGAGTCAGACATGACTGAGCGACTGAGCTGAACTGAACTGATGATGGCTCTATAGCTAGCACTGATTGACTGGACTTCATGGGCCAAGTGTTAGTCACTCAGTCATGCCTGACTCTTTGCAACCCCATGGACTATAGCCTACCAACCTCCTCTGCCCATGGGATTCTCCAGGCAAGAATACTGGAGTGGGTTGCCACTAAGCACAATCTCAATCATGTCCCATGCATCAATTCAGGTAACCCCTCTGAGATAGGTGTTATTTTGATTGTCATCTCTGTTTCATATAAGATGAATGAAGAGGGTTCAGTCATTTGTGAAGTTTGCACAGAGAGGATGAAGCAGAGCCGGGCCTTAACCTGAAAGAGCTTGGTTCAGAGCCCACACTGTCAGCACCGAGCAGCCTTCAGATGAGGACATCTGAGAAGGGAAGGAGGTCCTGATTATACACCCAGGACCGCTAGGTCACTGTGAAAACTCAGCTGAAATGATGAGGAAGATGGGGGCCCTAATGGTTTGAACAGAGCAATGGCATGATCTTAGTTACATGCTAACATGTGACTGCTGCTTTGTAGAAAGTGTGGTGTGGGAGTAAGGGTGGGAAGCAGAGAGAGCAGTTGCAAGACTTCTGCAACGATCCAGGCCAGATACTCCCCATTCCCCCTCCCTTCATAGTAGATGCTGCCTTGTTCGTGTTAACGGTCCTCTTGCCAAGCATGGTACCTGGCATAATGATGATGGCTGAATGAAGTCTTTGGCGACAGCAGTCATACTAGTCAAATGGCAGAGGAACCATGCCTGCCCTTGTCCATATTAAAAACATAGTCTGTGATCAGAGTCACCCTCAGGAGTGATGGAAGACATGCAAATGGAAAGAGGCACTGTTTCAAACCTCAGTTCACAGAGAATATATGCTTTGCCTGCTGTCAGTTTACTGAAAACCCATAAACAAATTCAACTCTCTTCTGCACTCATGGGCGCCCAGATGGACATGCAAAACTGGGTTTGGGAAGTCAAGATCCTATCTTGTTTGCATCCCTGATGTCATGCCGTGGCCCTCAGGGAAGGCTATTATTACAGAGTACCTGGGTTTATTCAAAGCTTCTGCATCACCCAAGAGACAGAACCATCATTCTTCTGCTCTATCTGTGTATATCCAAGGGATATTCTAAAGAAGTACTGTCCCTCTAAGTTTACTGTCTGAACTTTTGATGCACTCACCTTGGGATAACTCTGGACCAAGAGCTGATGCCTTGTGAAGGAAGGTCCTGACTTAGCACACAAACGTACTTTCTCTCCTGGGCAGTACATGAGTCTTACATTAGCCAAGTCAGAAGAGGCATCATGGTGACTCTGACTCACATCGCATCTGTGCCCTCTGAAGTCAGGAACGCATTTCTGTTCTTTTCAGTCCTGGAGTTTGCAGTAGGGATCCTGGTCAACGCTTTCATTTTCTTGGTGAATTTCCGGGACCTGGTGAGGAGGCAGCCACTGAGCCACTGTGATCTTGTCCTGTTGAGTCTCAGCCTCACCCGGCTTGTCCTGCACGGGCTGCTCTTTCTGAAGGCCATCCAGCTTACTCATTTCCAGCGAATAAAAGACCCACTGAGCTTCAGCTACCAGACCATCATCGTACTCTGGATGATCGTCCACCAAGCTGGCCTCTGGCTCGCCACGTGCCTTAGTCTCCTTTACTGCTCAAGATTGTCCGTTTCTCTCACGCCTTCCTGCTCTGTGCAGCAAGCTGGATCTCCAGAAAGATCCCCCAGATGCTTCTGGGTGCTGTGGTTCTCTCCTGTGTCTGCACTCTTCTCTGCTTATGGGACTTTTGTAGTGGATCTCATTTCTCAGCTGTAACTAGGCTGCTCACGAATAACAGTACTGAACTCAATCTGAACATTGCAAAACTCAGTTTCTTTCATTCCTTCCTCTTCTGCAGCCTGGCGTCCATCCCTTCTTTCTTGCTTTTCCTGGTTTCCTCTGGGATGCTGGTGTTCTCCCTGGGGAGGCACACGAGGATGATGAGGGCCAAAACGAGAGGCTCTCAGGACCCCAGCCTGGAGGCTCACACCCGGGCGCTCAGGTCTCTCGTCTCTTTCTTCTGCCTGTACGTGCTGTCCCTCTGCGCTGCCTTAGTCTCGATGCCGCTGCTGACGCTGTGGCACAGCAAGGTCGGGGTGATGCTCTGCATAGGGATAATGGCAGCCTGTCCCTCGGGACATGCAGTCATCCTGATCTCAGGGAATGCCAAGCTGAGGAGGGCTGTGGACACCATTCTGCTTTGGGCAAAGAGCAGGTTCAAGGTAAGGGTGGGCCACAAGGCAGATCCCAGGACGCCAGATCTGTGTTGAGAGCAGACACAAAATGGGCCCTGTGTGGCTATGTCTCTGATTGTTCATAAAGCCTTCAAAAACCCATTCCAGTTTCTTCTATAAAATATAACTCCAAGTCTCTCTACATCACTGGGGCCATCTACAGTAGAATAAAACAATGAAAGCTCTACACATGGCATAGGCAAGTAGGATGGCATTGATTGCCTAGGTTTCTCTTGACAGAAAGTGGTGTTAGTCACTCAGTCATGACCAACTGTTTGCAATCCCATGGACTATACACTGCCAGGCTCCTCTGTCCATGGAGCTCTCCAGGCAAGAATACTAGAGCGGGTAGCCATTCCCTTCTCCAGGGGATCTTCCTGACCCAGGGATAAAACCCAGGTCTTCTCATTGCAGGCAGATTCTTTACCATCTGAACCACCAGGGAAACTTTTAAAACTGAACAAAATAGAGAAGCAAAGTACTCAGTGTAAATGTTCTGCATACTATAGCTTACTAGTGCTTGGTATGACCCACACCATGAGAAATCACCTCTTATGAAATGATATCCAGATTCCAAGGGTGCATGGTTGGCTTTTCACATGCTGGCTATTTCTTAAAATAGATGCAAGTATAAGATTTGAACATTTTCACTACCTTGGCAATGACATTATCCTCCTCAAACTCCACAATTTTCATGGAAACATAAAATATGAAAAGACAAACATGGAAGAAGTGATGTCATCACTTCAGTTTCAAGAGTTACTACATCAAAGCTCCTACAGGAACCAGAGGATGGGTCATTTTGTCTGAAAGTGCACTGATCCAGAAATGTATATTCAACATGCTTTATACTGAGAGATAAAAAGGAAGATACTTGCTCAGTGGGGTGCCCTGGATGCAAAGCCTGTCTGTGCTTTCTGGTTCTATTCCCACTTGAGGTCAGTACCAAGCGCTGATCAGTCTAGTTGGGGAACCTGCCAAAGTAGTTCCCGAAAAGCATGTTTGTGGAGACCAGCATTCTCTGTCTGCCTGCACAGGAGCCTAACCTGGAAGTCTTCCCTCAAATCAGAATCTAAATGACTCAGTAGAGAGACAGTTATACCAGGCATAGATCTTTACAGGCTTTAAAGCATAGTCCAGCCCTTCTCTAAATGTTTGATAGAATCTGCCTGTGAAGCCATCTAGTCTTGGACTATTCCACTACTGGCATACACCCTGAGGAAATCATAACTCAGAAGACACATGCACCCCAATGTTCACTGCAGCACTGTTCACAATAGCCAAAGCATGGAAGCAACCTAAATGTCCAACAACAGAGAAACAGATAAAGAAGCTGTGGCGCAGGCATACAATAGACCAATGGACTCTTACTCAGCCATGAAAAGGAATGAGACAGGGCCAGTCATAGAGATGTGGGTGGACCTAGAGCTGCTGTACAGAGAAAAGTAAGTCAGAAAGAGAAAAACAAATACCAAATATTAACACATATATATGGAATCTAGAAAATGGTACAGATGCATTTATTTCCAGGGCAGGAATAGAGACACAGATGTAGAGAATAAACATGTGAACATAGTTTGGGAAGGAGAGGATAGGACAAATTGGGAGAGTAAGACTGATTTATATACACTACCATATGTAAAATAGATAACCAAAGTTATCCTGTGTGTGAAAGTCACTTAGTCATGTCCAACTCTTTGCGACCCCATGGACTATAGCCCACCAACCTCCTCTGCCCATGGGATTCTCCAGGCAAGAATACTGGAGTGGATAGTCTTTCCCTTCTCCAGGGGATCTTCTCAACCCAGGGATCGAAACCAGGTCTCTCACATTGCAGGTGGATTCTTGACGACCTGAGCAACAAGGGAAGCCCTAGGTTTCCCTCAAAGACAGGGGTCCCCACACTTGGCTGCACATTAGGGGAGCTTTCAAAATCTCAATGGCTAGGCCACACACTAGGCTGATTAAATCAGATCTCTGGAGGTGGAACCCAGGCAACATTTTTTTAAGGACCCCAGGGTTACCAGGGCACAACCAATGTTGAGACCCCCGTTCCTGTCACTCTTATTATTGAGTGGGATGATGTGGTCCTTCAACTGAACTGTGACCCTTTAATTCCACCTTCCCCTGGAGGACTTGGAGGACTATGAAAGAGAATGATAAAGGACATCCTTTCTTATTTTTCTTCCTCTTGTTTTGCCTAAGCTCTCTCTGGACAGGTCTCCATTACATCTTACTGCTCTCCATAGCTTTTTTAGCATTATATTTTGACATAATATTAAAGTTGCAAGAATTTCCATATACCCTTTATCCAGATGTACTCATTTCTTTCATTTGCCCCATTTCTCTCCTCTCCTCCCTACAATTCCAATTGTGACCCTTTAATTCCACCTTCCCCTGGAGGACTTGGAGGACTATGAAAGAGAATGATAAAGGACATCCTTTCTTATTTTTCTTCCTCTTGTTTTGCCTAAGCTCTCTCTGGACAGGTCTCCATTACATCTTACTGCTCTCCATAGCTTTTTTAGCATTATATTTTGACATAATATTAAAGTTGCAAGAATTTCCATATACCCTTTATCCAGATGTACTCATTTCTTTCATTTGCCCCATTTCTCTCCTCTCCTCCCTACAATTCCAACCCAAAAATATAAGGTTCACTTTAGTCTTCTTCTTCTATATATTCATAATACCTTTAACCATGAGAAATATCTTCCATTTATGTTCAATATATTTGCCCGTTTGAGTACGTGTAGCATATAGAAAAAGTGGTTTCAGAATTTCTATCCTGTAACACTGCAGAAGCAAAATAACAAGGATTCAGTTACTATTTGCAGAATTTTTTTCATTTTTGGGCAAAGTTTATTCTTTCATTTGCCCCATTTCTCTCCTCTCCTCCCTACAATTCCAACCCAAAAATATAAGGTTCACTTTAGTCTTCTTCTTCTATATATTCATAATACCTTTAACCATGAGAAATATCTTCCATTTATGTTCAATATATTTGCCCGTTTGAGTACGTGTAGCATATAGAAAAAGTGGTTTCAGAATTTCTATCCTGTAACACTGAAGAAGCAAAATAACAAGGATTCAGTTACTATTTGCAGAATTTTTTCATTTTTGGGCAAAGTTTATACACAGTAATATGCACAGATATTAATGTAAAACTTGGTGAGGCTTGATAAATACGTATATACTTATATGTAGATATATTCATGCAACCAATACTCAAATATAATATATAATATTTCCATTAGCACAGAAAGTTCCAGTATTCCTCTTCCAACAAATCTCCATCCACCACGGGCAACCACTGTACTAATTTGTTCAGTTTATTTCTTCCCATGGATGAGTTTTGTCTGTTCTTTTATGGAATCATGTGGTGTGGACTCTCATTTTGCTACTTTCACTCCACATAATACCTTTGAGATTCATCCTTAATAGTATGTGAGTCATAAATTGTTTATCTACTTTTAATGATCACTTGCATTGTTTACACTGTGGAACTATAATGAATAAACATTCTTTTTTTTTAAACTTTACAATATTGTATTGGTTTTGCCATACATCAACATGAATCCGCCACGGGTGTACACGTGTTCCCCATCCTGAAACCCTCTCCTACCTCCCTCCCCAATACCATCCCTCTGGGTCATCCCAGTGCACCAGCCTCGAGCATCCTGTATCATGTATTGAACTGGGACTGGTGATTCATTTCAGATATGATATTATACATGGTTCAGTGCCATTCTCCCAAATCATCCCACCCTCTCCCTCTCCCACAGAGTCCATAAGACTGTTCTGTACATCTGTGTCTCTTTTGCTGTCTCGCATACAGGGTTATCATTACCATCTTTTTAAATTCCATATATATGCATTAGTATATTGTATTGGCGTTTTTCTTTCTGGCTTACTTCACTCTGTAAAATAGGCTCCAGTTTCATCCACCTCATTAGAACTGATTCAAATGTATTCTTTTTAATGGCTGAGTAATATTTCACTCTGTATATGTACCACAGCCTTCTTATCCATTTGTCTGCTGATGGACATCTAGGTTGCTTCCATGTCCTGGCTATTATAAATAGTGCTGCGATGAACATTAGGGTACACGTGTCTCTTTCAATTCTGGTTTCCTTGGTGTGTATGCCCAGCAGTGGGATTGCTGGGTCATAAGGCAGTTCTATTTCCAGTTTTTTAAGGAATCTCCACACTGTTTTCCATAGTGGCTGAACTAGTTTGCATTCCCACCAACAGTGTAAGAGGGTTCCCTTTTCTCCACACCCTCTCCAGCATTTATTGCTTGTAGACTTTTGGATAGCAGTCATTCTGAGTGGCATGAAATGGTACCTCATTGTGGTTTTGATTTGCATTTCTCTGATAATGAGTGATGTTGAGCATCTTTTCATGTGTTTGTTAGCAATCTGTATGTCTTCTTTGGAGAAATGTCTGTTTAGTTCTTTGGCCCATCTTTTGATTGGGTCGTTTATTTTTCTGGAATTGAGCTGCAGGAGTTGCTTGTATATTTTTGAGATTAATCCTTTGTGAGTTGCTTTATTTGCTATTATTTTCTCCCATTCTGAAGGCTGTCTTTTCACCTTGTTTATAGTTTCATTTGTTGTGCAGAAGCTTTTAAGTTTAATTAGGACCCATTTGTTTATTTCTGTTTTTATTTCCAATATTCTGGAAGATGGGTCTTAGAGGATCCTGCTGTGATTTATGTCAGAGAGTGTTTTGCCTATGTTCTCCTCTAGGAGTTTTATAGTTTCTGTTCTTATGTTTAGATCTTTAATCCATTTTGAGTTTATTTTTGTGTATGGTGTTAGAAAGTGTTCTAAGTTTCATTCTTTTACAAGTGGTTGACCAGTTTTCCCAGCACCACTTGTTAAAGAGATTGTCTTTAATCCACTGTATATTGTTGCTTCCTTTGTCAAAGATAAGGTGTCCATAGGTGTGTGGATTTATCTCTGGGCTTTCTATTTTGTTCCATTGATCTATATTTCTGTCTTTGTTTTTCTCCATCTATTAGTGTCCTCTTTGATTTCTTTCATCAGTGTTTTATAATTTTCTATATATAGGTCTTTAGTTTCTTTAGGTAGGTATATTCCTAAGTATTTTATTCTTTTCGTTGCAATGGTGAATGGAATTGATTCCTTAATTTCTTTTTCTACTTTCTCATTATTAGTGTATAGGAATGCAAGGGATTTCTGTGTATTGATTTTATATCCTGCAACATTACTATATTCATTGATTAGCTCTAGTAATTTTCTGGTGGAGTCTTTCGGGTTTTCTATGTAGAGGATCATGTCATCTGCAAACAGTGAGAGCTTTACTTCTTCTTTTCCAATCTGGATTCCTTTTATTTCTTTTTCTGCTCTGATTGCTGTGGCCAAAACTTCCGAACTATGTTGAATAGTAGTGGTTAAAGTGGACACCCTTGTCTTGTTCCTGACTTTAGGGAAAATGCTTTCACTTTTTCACCATTGAGGATAAAGTTTGCTGTGGGTTTGTCATATATAGCTTTTACTATGTGGAGGCATGTCCCTTGTATTCCTTCTTTCTGGATAGTTTTTGAATAAACATTCTTGAATCCACATTTTGGTGACCGCAGTTTTCATTTTCTCGTAGATAAATTCCTAGAAGTGGAATTACTGTGTCACAAAGTTGATGTGCCTTTATTTTTACAAGACACTGCTAAAGAGTTTTCCAGAGTGAATCTAGCATTTCCAGGTCCCATCAACAGTGCAGGAGATTTGTTCTACATTTTCACAAACATTTGGTACAGTCAGTCTTTTTTAAATTTGGGCCATTCTAGTGGAGGTGAATGGTGTCTCATTGTGGTTTTAATTTGTATTTCCCTGACAACTAGTATTTGCTTTACTCTGTCTGGCTTATTTCACAAATGCAAAAAGGGAAAATGGTTGTCTGAGGAGGCCTTACAAATAGCTGAGAAAAGAAGAGAAGCTAAAGGCAAGGGAGAAAAGAAAACATATACCCATTTGAATGCAGAATTCCAAAGAATAGCAAGGAGAGATAACAAGGCCTTCCTCGGTGATCAAAGCAAAGGAATAGAGGGAAACAATAGAATGGGAAGGACTAGAGATCCCTCAAAGAAAATTAGAGATACCAAAGATGGGCACAATAAAGGACAGAAATGGTCTGGACCTAATAGAAGCAGAAGATATTAAGAAGAGGTGGCAAGAATACATAGAAGAACTGTACAAGAAAGATGTTCAAGACCCAGATGGTCACGATGGTGTGATCACTCACCTAGAGCCAGACATCCTGGAATGTGAAGTCAAGTGGGCCTTAGGAAGCATCACTACAAGCAAAGCTAGTGGAAGTGATGGAATTCCATTTGAGCTATTTCAAATCCTAAAAGATGATGTTCTGGAAGTGCTACACTCAATATGCAAACAAATTGGAAGACTCAGCAGTGGCCACAGGACTGGAAAAGATCAGTTTTCATTCCAATCCCAAAGAAAGGCAATGTCAAAGAATGCTCAGACATTTTTGCACTCATTTTTGCACACAATTGCACTCATATCACACACTAGCAAAGTAATGCTCAAAATTCTCCAAGCCAGGCTTCAACAGTACGTGAACTGTAAACTTCCAGATGTTCAAACTGGATTTAGAAAAGGCAGAGGAACCAGAGATCAAACTGCCAACATCTGGATCATCGAAAAAGCAAAGGAGTTCCAGAAAAACATCTACTTCTGCTTTATTGACTATGCCAAAGCCTTTGACTGTGTGGATCACAACAAACTGTGGAAAATTCTTAAAGAGATGTGGGAACATCAGACCACCTGATCTGCCTCCTGAGAAACCTGTATGCAGGTCAGGAAGCAATAGTTAGAACCAGGTGTGGGACAACAGACTGTTTCCAAATCGGGAAAGGAATACATCAAGGCTGTATATTGTCACCCTGCTTGTTTAACTTATATGCAGAATACAACATGGATGAAGCACAAGCTGGAATCAAGATTGCTGGGAGAAATATCAATAATTTCAGATATGTAGATGACACCACCTTTATGGAAGAAAGTGAAGAGGAACTAGACAGCTTCTTGATGAAAGTGAAAGAGGAGAGTGAGTGAAAAAGTTGGCTTAAAACTCAACATTCAGAAAACTAAGATCATGGCATCTAGTCCCATCACTTCATGGCAAATAGATGGGGAAACAGTGAAAACAGTGACAGACTTTATTTTTGGGGGGGTCCAAAATCTGCAGATGGTGATCGCAGCCATGAAATTAAAGGACACTTGCTCCTTGGAAGAAAAGTTATGACCAACCTAGACATCTTATTAAAAAGCAGAGACATTACTTTGTCAACAAATGTCCATCTAGTCAAAGCTGTGGTTTTCCCAGTGGTAATGTGTAGATGTGAGAGTTAGACTATAAAGAAAGCTGAGTGCCATTGAACTGTGGTGTTGGAGAAAACTCTTGAGAGTCCCTTGGACTGCAAAGAGATTCAACCAGTCCATCCTAAAGGAAATCAGTCCTGAATATTCATTGGAAGGACTGATGCTGAAGCTGAAACTCCAATATTTTGGCCACCTGATGCGAAGAACTAACTCTATTGAAAAGATTCTAATGCTGGGAAAGATTGAAGGCAGGAGGAGAAGGGGATGACAGGGGATGAGATGGTTGGATGGCATCACCAACACAATGGATGTGAGTTTGAGTAAACTCCAAGTGTTGGTGATGGACAGGGAAGACTGGCGTGCTGCAGTCCATGGGATCACAGAGTCTGACATGACTAAGCAACTGAACTGAAATGAACTGAATGTTCCTCAGGTCCATCTATGCTGTTATGAATGGCAAATGGCAAGATGGAAAGATTTTCTTCTTTCTCACAGGTGAATATTATATATATATATATATACACACATATATATACACATGCAAACATGTATGTGTTTACACACACCTATCTTCCTTATGCATTCCTTTGTCAGTGAACAATTAGGCTGTTTTACATTTTGGCTGTGGTGAATAACGCTGCAGTGAACATAGGAGTGTGCACATCTGTCTGAGATACTAATTTCATTTCCTTCACAATATACACTCAGAAGTCAGATCGCTGGATCATATGAGAGTCCTGTGGGGCTTGCCAGGTAGTTCAGTGGTAAAGAACCCACCAATCAATGCAGGAGAGGTGGGCTCCATCCCTGGATCGGGAGGATCCCCTGGAAAAGGAAATAGCAACCCACTCCAGTAGTCTTGCCTGGAAAGTCCCATGGATAGAGAAGCCTGGAGGGCTATAGTTGATGGGGTCACAAAAGAGTGGGTCATGACTAAGTGACTAGAAGACAACAACAATGAAAGAGTCCTATTTTTAACTTTTCAAAGAATCTCCCCGTTTTCCATAGCGACTATGCTAATTTGCATTCCCATCAACAGAGTGCAAAGGATGTTTTTCTTCACATCATCATTAGATATTGTTATCACTTATTGTTTTAATCACAGCCACTCTAATATGTGTGAGGTGATATCTCATTCTGATTTTGACTTGCATTTCCCTAATGATTAGTATACAGGTAGGTCAAGGTCAGCTTGTAGAGCTAAGCTCAAGAGCTGAGGTTTGTTAGTGTTAATGGTTATGTGTTAGTTGCTCAGTCATGTCTGACTTTTTGTGACCCCATGGACTGCAGCCCACCAGGCTTCTCCATCCACAGAATTCTCCAAGCAAGAACACAGGGGTGGGTTGCCGTTTCCTTCTCAAGTTAATGATTATAATGGAAACTTAAATAGGGAAGTGACATGATCATAACAATGATTTTATAAGTTTTGTCTAATAGCATTTTCTAATATTGATTAAGAGGGTGAAGGTTGAAGGGTGAACATTAGAAAGGTGAAGGTTTCAGACTATTTGTACTCAAACTGCAGCGAAAGATTTAGACTAGGATGGGGGTGGTAGGAATGGAGAGGGGAAATAAGTGTAACAGAACTTTCGAAAAACATCATCAACTAGGGTCTTCACATGGTGTTTGACCAAGAGGAAGCGTCAAGGAGGCTTTCAGTGTCTGAGTATGTTGTAATATGATATAATGACGAACAAAAATAAAGAAGTTGAGGAAGGAAGTTGGATTGAGTTTGTGGAAAATGGTAAATGTGGTTTGGAACTTATTGCAACTGAATTGACATCATGTCACCTACTTGGAAACACCAGCAGAGTCTTGGAAATTAAGAATTAAAATTCTGTTTAGAGAACAGAACTAGAAATAGACACATGGTCATCCAAGGAGAAGCCAGTTTGGGAAAATGTAAATTTTAAATGGGGTTATAAAGATAGATGGAAAATGTTGGCAAGGTTGGAGGCCATACAGTTCTGGAAGCAGCAAGTGGGAAAGAGGTAATGAGGATGGTTGGAATAGGCCAGGTGTCTGTGTGTGTGTGTGTGTGTGTGTGTGCATGCATATATGTGTGTGTGCATGTGCCTTCTCAGCACCTTCCTTCCTCTGAAAACAACCACTTTCGTCTTGGGATAACTGCTCCTCATGCTCCAGTTAGACTGTTTACCATGATCCTGTCCCTAACCATATTCGATGGGTCTCCATCATCTGATAGGCCCATCAATGTCTGCCTTTGGGATTTTTCTAACTTGTAAGACATGAAATATAGCACCTTCTCATGGCTATGATTCCTGCTATATTTCTTATCACAAGAGAAAGCGAGTAGAGACAAGAGATGGATATGGCAAGACCTAGTTTTATCTGATTCTTGATGTTCCAGATATATCTTTGCTTTACTTTGGTTTCATTGTGTGATGCTTTGACATATGTCATGAGCCAATACATACCACTTGTGCCTAAACTAGTTTGAAGTTCTTTCATTTGCCACTAAAAGACGTATGATACAATGAGTAGTACATAACCCATAGATGGAAGAAGAGGACGTGATTAGTGAATAGTGCAAAGGAGTTCAAACATTCAATGTAATGTCTCATTTTTTAGATTAGGAGATAGCTGTTTATTACATTATTCTTTATCTTTTTTGTACATCTGAAATATGACATGATTATTGGGTTGGTCAAAAAATTCATTTGGGTTTTCCTGCAAGAGGTTATGGAAACATCTGAATGAACTTTTTGGCCAACACAATAGTTTTTAAAAGAATGCATCAAAGACTTGACATTATATGTCGTCTAAGTACTCTGAATATGTCTTTGCTGGGGCATTCACACAGAGGCACACCACTGTAATTAGATTTACTCTGTCCTACAAAAAGTCTGATTTGGGAAAACTCATTTAGCACTAAATAATCTACTTTCACTTTCTGTGCCAAAAGCACTTATCAGAAATGAAACAAATGAGATGAAATAAATTTCTAAGGCTATAAAAAATTAATTTTCATTGTATGTTCTCCAATTTCAAAATTATTGTACAAATGTTCTATTCATATTTAGAAGAATCTATACTTTGAAAGAACTATTTTCCATGTACGAAGCAGAATGCAGTTAAATACGACTCCTAGTTAAAAGGATTCAGAGATTAATTCTGTACTTTACATCTCCATGCACAATGTTAACCTGAAAATGCAACCCACAAAAGAAAAAGTATTATGTTTTTAGTTCCAAAGATATAGCAATTAAATATTTTAATGTTCAACTTTTAAATGAATTTAAAATATCATCTCCAGTATCATGTATTTGTGTTATGTATTCAGCTGAGTCAAAAATAAGTTTCATATAGTTCTGGTAAGTGTTTGTCTTATGCCTGGTTAACTTCACACGTTATATTCATTGTCAAGAACATATAGGTTTTTGAGTTTGTAAACTGGTGGTTTATAAACCACAACACTATAAAAATAGGTCAAGGAAGGATGTGCTTCTCCACTCAAAAGGAGGGAGAAAGATCTCTGAGACTTATCTTTGGCAGAACTATACACGATATCCATCACCAAACAAAGTGATGAAATTTGTGGCTTAAGGCATACCTTAATGCAGTTAAGTCACTGTTTGTACCAGCTAAAATCACAAAATTTGTAGGTCTTACCTTTACAACTGTGTATCTGGTCAATTCAAAAGTTTTTTAAAGCGAAGAATTGTGTTCCTCGAAAATGATTTCAATTTCAATCTTAACACAAAAATCGCCACATTTAAAAAACATTTTCTTGCAGTTTATGCTTTACAATTTTCCAAAATCTTAAGACCATCTGTTAGCAAAGACAATTCAAGTTTTCTTCTCTTGAGTCAATTTTGATGTATTGTGTCATGATTTATCTATTCTATCAAAGTTAAAAACTTTAATGGCTTAAATTTGTGGTATTTTCTTATATTTCACAGAATGTAAAATGGCATCAGTTTTAGGATACATCCTTATTTTATACACCACTAAGGAAAAAAAATTCAAAGCTACCAATTAAGCAATGCTTTCTCATCATTGACTACATACACCTTAAATCCAGAAATGTCATGTGGAAAGCAACGTGCTTCTCCAAGTTAATGAAATATGGTATATTTTAAATCTCAGTGTATGTGTTTCTTTGTTTAATTTTCAATGTGCTTGGTAGATGCATGGAGTACAATGGACTATTGTGTTATGAATAGCTTGAACTCATCCTGACTCTGGTTTTGTGTAGTTCTAGACCTTTCTAGCGTGTCTGGCACACAGCTTTAATGACCACATCCATGAATACTTTAGTAGAGTGTGTTTCCCGACAAATGATGTGGTGAGTAGGCTTCAGTTCCGTGCCATTGTGAAATGTTGCCACAGCGGTTTGAATTAAGTAACAAGTCTGACTTTAACACATACCATCACAGAATATACCCCTAGTCATGCTTACTAACTGGACCTTTCTACAGAAAAACATCAAAGTTTTTCTTATTACACAGATTGTTTCTTGATGTTGTAGACATCAACAGTGCCATTTTAATAAATTCATTGGTTGCATGAAGTTTTCAATCAATACCACAAGTAAATATAGCTAGCTACTTGGAATTATTATTTATACCCTTGCTTTATCCACTGCAATTATAACACACCACAGATTATTTAATTCCTCTCCAGGAAGTTCTAGCTCAGTTGGTAAAGAATCTGCCTGCAGTGCAGGAGACCCCGGTTGATTTCTGGGTTGGGAAGATCCCCTGGAGAAGGGATAGGCTACCCACTCTAGTATTCTTGGGCTTCCCTTGTGGTTCAGCTGGTAAAGAATTCACCTGCAACATGGGAGACCTGGGTTTGATCCCTGGGTTGGGAAGATCCCCTGGAGAAGGGAAAGGCTATCCACTCCAGTATTCTGGCCTGGAGAATTCCATGAACTGTATAGCCCGACTGAGTGACTTTCACTTTCCAGCAAGTTCTCAGCCAATATTCTAAGTGACAGTATTCCTGACTATAATATATTCATGAATGTTTGATTCTGTTTAAGCCATATAATGTTGCCTTCACACCATAGACTATCTTTCAGAAATCTGTCGTCTGTAAAGGATTTTATGGTCACTTTTTCACAAAAGCATTTGGGAAACCTATTTTTTTTTTCATTCAGAAATCAACTGTGGAAATTCTCGTTCTTCCTGTTAATTGAGTTTTCATCATATGTCTTTTCTATGAAGCAGTTGTTCTTTAATTTGCTTCATAACTGTCTCCAGTTTTATTCATTGGCAAAGACACATAAAATATTGTTTACTTTTTTGCGAAGGAAAAATATTCTCTCCCATTTTTCTGAAAGCATGTAGACTCTTCATTCTTCCTTTTGTTTTCCCTCTTTCAATAGAGCCATGACTTTGAACAACACTTGCTCTACTTCAGGGGGAAAACAAATAGCTATGTTAGCATAACAATAGCTGGTAACCGGATTCCTTCCAATGAGGTGGGGACTAGAAACAGGGGAGTGAGCCCTCATCCTCCATCAAGCCAGCTGCTGCCCTGAGGGAACATAATCTCAATAGTGTCAGATCTTCTCAATATAGGTGGCTGTAGAGATCTCTCAAACTTCAAAATGTTAATTCAATTTTCTTTCTGCTTATCAAACAAAATATCACTTATCAAAACAAATATCTGTGGGCCCCCAGTTTGGAATCTCTGTTACCAATTTGCAGCCTCTCCTTAATGGGATATGAAAGAGTATTTTTCTGTTTGAGCAGAAAGAAATGAGGAACTGAGAGAAAGAACCCCAAGATAAACTCCTAAGCAGGTGCTATTTAGGTTGAATAACTTAGAATGTTGTTGTAATCCTGAGTAGAGGATATACAAATATGTATGGCTGATTCACTTTGCTGTACAGTAGAAATTAACACAACATGGTAAAACAACTCTACTCCAGTAAAAATTAATTTTTAAAAAAAATGAATGCAATACTGGACTAGTATACACTGGTACATATAGTACTGCAGAATTCTGAAAGCTGCTGAGTTTCCAAACTATAGAGAAGGGTAGACACTTCCATCCTACTAGGCTTCCTATTGATTATGCCTATGTCTTGGGGACCACAGAAAGTCTCTGAGAGCTCGTGGTATGGACAGAGTGGGGGCTGTGCGGAACTCATGAGTAATCCTAAGTTAAATTCTGTATCGCACTTGACATATTCTTAGTTCCTAAATCACACTGTTCAGAAACTTAAATATTGATTTCTGGTCTTCTGGGACCTAGAATTTTTTAACAAAAATATGAAAAATAGTATTTTACTTATTTATTAGGTTTTCCTATCTAGAAGCCTCTAGAATACATTTAACCTATTTTTTTTAATTTAAAGAAATCACCAGAATTATGTAGGTTTGAATCTATTTTCACAGATTTTGCCTAACTTTCAGCTCTTTCGATTATATTTTCTCCCACAATTTCTTTGATTATTGCTGCTGTTTATTCAGTTTTCATGTTTCCTCTTTTGCAAACCACAACATATGTACCTGATCTGCTAGATTTGACAACACACCTCTCTTTCTTTCTCCTCTAATCATATTTACTTCTTTTGGCATTTGTTTATTAATTTCATTATATTAGGTGATATTCTTTTCACTCTTCTCTAAACTCTGAATGAAAACATAAGTGAGATGTTTTCCAACATTTCCTATGTCTTATCATCGACTCAAAGGACATAAACTTGAGCAAACTGTGGGAGACAGTGGAGGACAAGGAAGCCTGGCGTGCTTCAGTCCATGGGGTCACAAGAGTTGGACAAGACTTAGTGACTAAACAGCAACAATAATGACTTTATTGTGCAGACAGTCATTGGATCTTTTTTTTTTTTTTTATAATGCTAACCTTATTTTGAGTTATTATATTCTCACACATCCATTGATTTTTTTTCCTACATATTAAACTTTGAAGTAGGAGGTTAGGGAGCTTTCCCCAACATTCAAATATGTGATGGACCTAGATAAATATTGGAAGTGTTAAATATTGTAAGATCTGGTGAAGGAAGATAGGGGAAGTATTTAATTTTCTCTGGTTCTGTTTTGCCAGGCTACAGACAACCTGAGCAGAAAGTCTGATCGCTGAACACAGTTTCTTCTGCCTGATGCTGTGATGGCTTGATAGAAATGAAGTCATGTCCTCCCTACCCAATTGGATAACCGTCCTCAGCAGCAGAACTTCTTATTTATTCAATGAGCCACGACACAACGTGAAAGCCAAGTGTGAACATCTCCCTGGGATCTCTGTTCTAGAACCTGACCGTTTCTCCACAGGCTCCAAATCCTCCCTTCTGCTGGTTCAAGAGCCACCCCTCACCTCTAGGCTCCAACTCTTCAGATTATCCTAAGAGCAATGGAAAGCAACTAAAATATTTCATCACGGGAATGATAGGGTCAAGTCTGCATTTTAGAAAGAGCATTATTGCTGAAGAGGGGAGAATTGTTAAAGCAAGATGATGGCACAGAGGTTTCTTTAGACATTGCTGAGAAGATCAAGGAGAGAGCAGGTGGAGACCAGGGACAAGGTAGTATTGAGGAAGGGGAGGAGAAGGCAGGTTGAGAAGCTCCAAGAAAAAAATCATCGTGACAGAGTTTGATTGGATGGGAAGGAGGAGAGAGAAAGAAGCCAAGGATAATACCCTAATTTAAAGCTATGGGCAACTGAATAGATGGTCTTCCCATCCAGAGATAAGGAACTTAAGAGAATGAACATGTTTTAGCAGTGAGTGACAGTCACTCTGTTGTGTCCAACTGTTTGCAACGCCAAGGATTATACGTCCAGGGAGTTCCCCAGGCCAGAATACTGGAGTGGGTAGCCTTTTCTGCCGGGAGCCAGCACGGGAGATCCCACCCATGAAAAGGTCATGCGGAAGAGCCTGACAGGGCAAGGCAGATCAAGTCTCAAGGGGTCCTCTTCCTGAGCATCTACCTCAAAAGCAAAATGTGTCTGTTTACTGTCTGCTATACTACAGTCTTCTGACATTAATGGGGGGCTATCCCTGACCACCTTTCTCTAAAAGAATTCAACTTAGAGCTCTGGTCTCCTGGGCATAATAGAGTGTTCCAATCCAAACCCCTCTGATAGCTTTCTAACTTGCCTGACAGGTTTATCCAGACTTTTATAACTATGCATATGATTGCTTACAGCCTCCCAACCACAGGAAGCTTTAAACATTCTAGGAATGTAGAGCCTTTTGAGGAGTTAAAAATCATTAGAATAGAACTGGTTAAGGGTTTCATTGTTGAGCCAATACCTGTTGCCAAGTTTTCATATCCTTTATTTGTTGTGTACCCGGGAGGGCATCAATTAATATAGTTGGTATATAGAAAAAACAAGTAGCAACATTAGATCTTTGAGTTAAGTACTTACTTTGTTATAACCCACTGCACCTTTGTTCTATAAGTATGTAACTTTATTTAGTACTTTGAGGGTGATGCAGATTTAAGAAAAAACACTTCAAGGGAAAATGAGTTTTTTGGTTGATTAACATTTATCAAGGAAAAGAGCCATAAAATGTTAACAGGCCTCTTGGCCAGAAGATAATGTAAATCACCTGAGAACTTTTGCATACGGAAAGGTATGCAGAAAGAAAGCTTGGTATCGATAAGAGTCAGGACTGCCGCCCCTGCATGACTCTGCCTCTTCCATTATGTAAAACTTAGGGTATATAAGCACCTTTTGAAAATAAAGTTATGGGGGTTTTGCACAAGCTTGGCCTCCCCCATGTTGTACTTTCTTTCTCTCTTACTCTTTTTCAGGCTGACTCCTTGGAATGAAGAGGCTCTCTGTGTTCACTTTTTGCCTGGGCTTCTAAGACCCACTTGAGAAGGTGCCCAAGGTGGGAGCACCTTCTGCCATTCAAGAGGGTGCCTGCGGCTTACATGAATAGAGCAAGTCTCTTGTCTGAGACTTTATTAGCTTTCTACGTAAACCAAGGAATATCAGCCTCTTTCGATCCCTGGGTTGGGAAGATCCTCTGGAGAAAGAAATGGCAACCCACTCCAGTATTCTTGCCTGGAAAATTCCATGGACTGAGGAGCCTGGTGGGCTTCAGTCCATGGGGTTGCAAAGAGTCGGACACGACTGAGTGACTTCACCTTCACCTTCTCTCTTCTACTCTCTTAAGTACAAATTCTTTCCTTATCTCTCTCTATATCTATACATCTCTCTCGCCTCACCGTCCACGCTTCGGATACCCTGGGTCCAACCGGGGCTGGATCCCAGTACTTTTCCTTCTCCAGGGGATCTTCCTTGCCCAGGGCTCAAACCCAAGTCTTCCACATTATAGGTGGATTCTTTACCACTGAGCCACAAGGGAAGCTCTGTTTTAGCAGAGGATGGTAAATAATACATGCCAGGGTCCAGCCCTGGTGGATCCAGGGATATTCAAAGGTGGAACGGAGCAGGCGGATAGGAAAGGACAGGACAGGATAAGACAGGATAGCTCAGGACAGGATAGAATAGTAGGAAATTAAGAGAAAAATAGGAGGCTGAATAACTTGGTTTACGGGGAAAGCCAATAAAATCTCAAGACAAGAGATTTGCACCATCTATGTAGGCCACCGGCGTCCACTTGAATCTCTAAAGGGGCCCCACCGTGGGTCCCTTTTCTTGCAGAACTTAGGGCCAGAGCAAGTAAGTAAATGTGGTGAGCCTCCCGCTCCAGATGGGAATTCAGCCTGGAGTTAAAAGTACAAGAGGACAGAGAGAAAGAGACATGGGGGGATCCAGATCTCTCTAAAGAAGGAGTTAGAGCAAGCCATCTGAGAAACTGGTCTGAGAAGCTGGTCTGAGAAAACCGGTCCGAGAAACTGTTCCAGAAAGCTGGTCCAGAAAAACTGCTCTGAGAAACTATTCCCAAGAAAACTGGTCCAAACTGCTCCTCACTTTATTTTTTGCATGGCCTTTTTATACAATGAAGATCAATGGGTTTCACAAATTTTGGCAATGACAGCAGCCCTGACTCTTATCGAGAGCAGGCTTATTCTCTGCATACTTAATTGTATACACAAGTCTTAGGTAATTTACATCATCTTCCGGCCAAAAGGCCAATTCAACAATTTACAGCTCTTTTCTGATAAGTGTTATTTTTTCCAAGGTCTGGCACCATTCTTGGGAGGCACTAAACAAAGTTGCATTCTCACATAGCAAGGACACAGCAAGCAAGAGGGAGTACAATGATTTATAAAAGAAAGCAATTAACTCAAAAGCCTAGTGTTGCTAACATCAAAAAACTACTACATATCTTTTTAAAATGTTGTTTGTATAGCTGAAACTTCCAGGTGCAAATAAGGAGGTCTGGCAGCAATTGTTGAGGCAACAGCAAAAATCCTATTACTAATAGGACTTTGGCTCTTAGAAAAAGTTTGTAAATTTAAAACACTTCAAGGCCTTTTTGCCCCTCACAGTTGGGGGTTTGTGAGCAATCCACAAGCTTGCAAAAGGTCAGGGAACCTGTTTAGGCAGGCTAGAGCATTATCAAAGGGGGTTGGGCTGAAACACTTCTTTCAAATGCAGGAAGCTAAAACTTTGAAATAACTCTTTCCGAGAAACTGGCAGAGAATAGTGGGGAAACAGACAATTACAGACAAATTCTTATTTTTGGGGGTACATGCTCAGGAAAAACCAGGGAGAAATCTGATAAGTCAAATTGCTCTGCCATCTAAGTGTGCCACGTGACCCTGTCACAGGTGGGATTCCTCACACTGGCCCCTGACAAATACACTCAAAGGTATGTCCACACTGGGTTGTCTGTGGAACATCTCAGTGAAAAGTGAAACTAGTCAGAGATACACTTTACTAGAAGAATTACAGTGGTCCAATTGTTTAATAAATCATATGGTATATGCAATAATAATATATCATCAAAAATCTATATTTTGACTTGACAGGATACTTGTAACACAGTGTGAGTTTAACCTATAGTGCCTAGATTACAAATAATATACACAGTATGATCCCAGTTTTCTAAATGACCCAGTACCTATCTATCTATCTACTTATCTATCTTCTTATCTACCTGTTCATCTATAAAGTATACACACCCAGCGATCTCAACAGCAACTACTGCTAAATGTAAAACTTTATGAACATTATTTTCTTTTTCATAACTTTCCTTGCCAGTATTTTCTAACCACTTTTTAAAATATTTATTTATTTATTTGGCTGCACCAGGTCTTAGTTGGGGCAAGCAGGTTCTTTGATCTTCACTGGGGCAGGTGGATTCTTTAGTTGTAGCATGCAGAATCCAGCTCCCTTACCAGGGACTGAACCCAGGCCCTGTGCACTAGGAGTGCAGAGTCTTAGCCACTAGACCACCAGGAAAGCTCCTCTAACCATTTTTTGTAATTAGTTTGTGTTTGTCACTCAGTCATGTCTGACTCTTTATGATCCCATGGACTGTAGCCCACTAGGCCCCTCTGTCCATGGAATTCTCCAGGTAAGAATGCTGGAGTGGGTTGCCATTCTCTTCTCCAGGGGATCTTCCTAACCCAGGGATTGAGCCTGGGTCTCCTGCACTGCAGGCAGATTCCTTACCACCTGAGCCATCAGGGAAGCCCCAGTGCGTACACATAGCCTTTACTGTAGGAAAAGTATAATAAAAGGAAACCTTCTAATGTCATATATCCTTGATATAAGACTTCTGTATTATCCACCCTCACCAGGCCCCCTGTATCCAGCAGCGCACCATGGTCATGAAATACTGAATAATCATCACCTTCTCGAGGCATAAGGCCAGGGAGGTGAGCTGTTGGGTGGGGCCAAACAGAAGGAGTCCATGATAAAGGGGACTGAGCAGAGAGCCAGGTTGCAGTTATGGAACCAATGGGACATATGAGGACCTCCTTATTAAAAGTAGTGACTCAGATGAACTTCTTTTCTTAAAATCTTTTATTTTGACAATTTCAGATTTGCAGACATGTTGTAAGGAAAGTCCAAATAAATAATTCACAGACACTCTTCACCCAGACTCGTATCTGTTAACATTTTACATTTTCTTTACACTCTATTTTAAGGAGATTCAGACACACAGAACAAGTCGGTATTAAGATATTCCATTTCCTAAATAATCCCACAATCATTCCCCTCTATGAGAACCCCTTTGTCGGGGACCTTCCTCTTTCAGAGGCTACTCCCTTCCCCTCCTAGCTCCTCCTGCTCCTTGGCCAAGAACACTGAACAGGAAGAAGTGTTTGCTCAGGGATGCTGGTGAGACAGAGACTACGTAAGGAAGGAAGGACACTGCCCACACACAAGGAGCCTGTTCTCACTGGAAGGGCCTCCACCCGCCACACCAAGCACAAGGGCACTGGGAAAGATCCCCACCTGCAGACCAGACCAGCCTCCCAGGGAGACATCAGGTGAGTCTCTGCGTGTCCTCTCTATACAGATTGGTGGCTCTGCTCCCAAGCCAAGGACCATAGGGACACTTGTCCTGTCTGTCAGACTCCTGGCATAGTTTTTTGAAGACAGTGACTTCTGAGAGTTTAGACTGTATGGCCAAGACTACAGATGAAAGGCCCAGGGAGCAAAGATCATTTCAAGGTTAAGGGTTCTCAAAGTCCAGGAGAGGATTTATTCATCAGACAGAGTTTAAGAGCCACAGATGGGAGCAGGATTGAGGCCAAGAGCTAGGGATGGCAGAGGAGAGGCAGCACACCAAGTTCAGAGGTTCCCAAGGAGCACAAGCTCCTCCTTGTCTTCTGAGTATGTGCTGGGTCTCCTCCTTGCACCTATCAATGTCATGCCTGGCTTCCCAGCCCCTAAGGGGTGCTCTGAGAGGCTGGCATGTCCCCCGCTGGAAAGAAGCCTTGTCCCAGATTCTGATGGTGATATTCTGCTCTCATGCCCACAGGCCTCCTCATCTCCTGCATCATGAACTGGCTATGATAATCTCTGCGCTTATAGTAGTGGTGCTTAAGGTTGTTGGAATGACCTTATTTCTGCTTTATTGTGAGTATCTGATCAACCTCTTACCACAACTCAGATTGTACTATTCTTGACTCTTCCCTTAGGATGCAGGGTTGAATATAAAGGTTAAATGCTCAAGACTTTCCAGCTGAGGGCAATTGACGGCCCTTCTCATTCCCAGACACACACAATGAGCAGGGTTTCTTGGTCTCCCTTGGAGATACAAAACAGAGCGGTGTCTGATGATTAGACTTCCATACAACATTTTTGCCACTAGAGTATTCGTTGGGTAATTATGAGCTGCAGTACTCTGCAGTGCTTGTTATAGTTGCTAATTTGAAAATACAGCTCCAGTCCAATCCAGTGATAAGCTGTGGGACGTGCTAAGTCACTTCAGTTGTGTCTGACGCTTTGCAACCCCATTGACTGTGACCCACCAGGCTCCTCTGTCCGTGGGGATTCTCCAGCAAGAATATTGGAGTGGGTTGCCTCTCCAGTGCCCTCCTCCAGGGGATCTTCCCAACCCAGGAATCGAACCCAGGTCTTTTAAGTCTCTTGCATTAGCAGGAAGGTCCTTTACCACTAGTGCCACCTGGAGCTACATTAAGGGTTAATGGGGTTTTACTGGGCAAGATATTTTCCTTTATGTACACAGAGACTAATTCATCCAAATGTTCAGAAAGAGAGGCTTCATATCAAAAGATTTTTACCACAGTTGCAGCAAGTAAAATCTTCTCCAGCCTCAGAAGCCTGTGGGGAAGATAAATGAGGAAGGAAATGTGATTTGGAGGCAACAGTTGGGTAAGAGGTATAGACCATATGGCCCAATCTCAAGGTGCAGTCTCTACCACATAAGAGAGCAGGATGAGAATGCGTGAATATCTACAGGAAACACACGCCCATCTTGGTTGACCCGAGCCAGTGAGCTCAACCTGTCCCACTGACAGGCGCTATGTCCCACCAGCCCCACAGTAACGTCTGTCTGTAACACTCACTCACAGCCACCTTTGAGGCTGAGTCAACAGCTGATTTTCTTTGCAGTCCCACAGATTTTTGGCGAAAATAATGTCATCTTCATTCCCACAGAGAGCTCTCAAACAGGTAATGTACATGAAAATAACCTCCTCTCCCCTCTCCAGGTTCTTCTGTGCTTAAGTCTTAGAGACCTTTCTCAAAGCCTCCTTCCCTTAGGCATTCTTCTGTAGAATGAGTTCATAAAGAGCCGCTAATTGTTATAAGATGAATGAGTTCCAAAACTCTTATGTACAACATAGTGACTGTAAGTACTAACAGGGTATTGTATGCAAGGAAGTTGCCAGAAGAGTAGATGCTCAATGTTCTCCCAACACACAAAAAAAGATGTTTATGTGAGGTGATGGAGGAGTTAACCAACCTTATTGTGTTGATAATTTTGCAATAAGTACATGTACGAGATCATCATGTTGTATATTTAAACTCATACAATGTTATGTCAGTGATATCTCAATAAAGCTGGAAAAGTAAAATAAATGCAGCACGCCCAGAAAAACAAAGATCTTCCAATTAATTTTCTTACTTTTAGAGATGAGAAACCAAGACTAGACTTGGTGGAATTTCAGATCCTGTTTTCCTCTTGAGAATGAGGATGATTTGTGTATAACTAGATAGAGAGGGAGGCTTGGCGTGCTGCGATTCATGGGGTTGCAAAAAGTCGGACACGACTGAGTGACTGAGCTGAACTGAACTGAGTGTAATGTGATGTGAAAGTACTTTATAAACCCTGTCATTTAAAGAATTGTTTAAAGAAACCCATGCCCCACAAAAATCATCAAAAATTATATTCAACACCTTTTTTTGGTGCCAAGCAGTATGCTAGACCAAACGCAGAAGGAGACTGAGAACAGGAGAAATTAGTCAGCTCTCATCTCTAAAGCACAGAGTCCAATGCCAGAAGCTATGGGGATAAAGACACGTCAGGCATGGCTCTCCTTATGAGCCCTACCTCCTTTTGAAGCTTTTCCAAGGATCTCCTTCTCACTGCTCTCAAGACAAACCTATTACTAACCACATCTTTATCAGAAAGATAATTTCTTCTTCATTTTTGTAGCAACTGAGGCACCCAGTAAGTATAGTGAGCCAAAAGGAGGAAATGCTGAAATGCTCATGAAATATGTATACAGTTCTGTTCAGTTATAATCCTCAAGTCATTTCTAATGAAAACCAGGTTATGCTATATTATAAAGAGCCTTTGAGCAGGGGGCTGAAATAAAAAGTGAATGCTAATTTGCATGTTTTATATATGATTGTAAGTAGCTAACTGGTATCTGGGTAAACTAAACTGGTCTTCAACCACCATGGACAAACAACCAGTCCATTGAGGAAAAGTCTGATCGACCTCGGGAGCCGCTGTAACTACCCACTCCAACAGCCAGTGTTCCCGAAAAATAATGAGGCCTCCTGGAGGCCTACTGATTCTCCTTTTATGTTTAAAGAGATGAATAGACTCTTCTCTGCTCACAGGAAATCTCTGGGGACACCCCTGACAGTCCAGTGGTTAAGACTCTGTGCTCTGCTGTGGGTGCATGGGGCATGGATTCAACCCCTGGTCAAGAAAATAAGATCCCACATGCCATGTGGCATAGCCAAAAAACAAAAGAGAAGCCTCTAGAATGTCCATCTGCCTCCTTGTCTGCCAACATCCTCCAGTTCTGAATCTTGTTCCAGTTAGCACAGTCCTTAGAGCTGAGGAGAGAGAGTCAAGAGCTGCCCATCAGGACTATGGGTTTTCACATAGGTTTTAAGACACCAGCAGTGGGGAGAGCAGCAAAGGTGCTATGTGAAGCCTGGAGAGAAGCGCTCCAAACAGCTCTGTAAAAGGGAAAACACTGTAAAAGGTACAGATGAGAAAGAACAGGGAGGTTTCCTTTCTGGTACTAAATGCATCTATTCCTCTTCCTTTCTCCTGCTCTTTTTCTTGGCATTTCACACTGTCAAAAGTATATGTGAGTGTGTGTCAAGTCATTTCAGTCGTGCCCAACTCTTTGCAACCCTCTGGACTGTACCCACCAGGCTCCTCTGTCCATGGGATTCTCTAGGCAAGAACACTGGAGTGGCTTGCCATGCCCTCCTCCAGAGCATCTTCCAAATCCAGGGATCAAACTCGCATCTCTTATGTCTCCTGCATTATCAGGCGGGTTCTTTACCACTAGAGCCACCTGGGAAGCCCATCAAAGTTATATATGAGACACCAAAAAGAAGATATAAAATAGGACCCGAGGCAGGTCAAATCATAGTAGTAGTTGGATGGACGTTCCAAAGGAAAAAATCTGAAAAATTCCAACACAGAGTGGCAAAGAGTCCCTTGTTAATCCCACTGTCCATTCTGGACATCTGCTGTGACATTTGTGTATCACATCCATCATCCAGCTATCTTCAGGTTTTCTTTTCATTTCAGTTCCGCAGATTTTGGGGAATGGCACTATCAGCTTCACTCCAACAGAGAGCTACGGAACAGGTATAGTGCATGTTTTCAGCCCTCTCCACCTCCGGGTTCTTAGGTAGTGAATTCTTAGAGACTTTTCCCATTGTCTCCTTTTTTATGAAACTGTTTGACTCAATGGGACCATAATGACTTTATCATCATTCCCTTCATATTACAGACAGGGAAACTGGGGCTAAAGTGGATGAAATTTCTTCTTGGATTGAAGAGAATTGTATTGGTATAATAATTATAAAGAAATAATTGTAAAGAAACATCCTACTGTCTTATGATTCACTCCCAAGGTGCACATCCAAAATCTCACTAATCTCATCCTCTCTTTTCTTGGATTTCTGTAGTCTGCCCCAAGGGGTGGGATTTTCATCAAGGAAGATGTTTTTTCTTGTCCAAATTGGAATTTTCTTGGAACAAGAGCATGAACTTTTGCAAAGAAAAAGGATCGACGTTGGCCATTGTCAACACGCCAGAGAAACTGGTGAGCCCATGGAATGGTACAGAAAAGCAGCATCCCCTTCCCCAGCCTCAGTGGGTGGAGTTGAGTTGGTGGGGCAATTTGATTTGTGGAGCAGGGGATGGGTGGGGGTGGGATGGAC